>VCRD01005054.1:0-16030 GCA_006783055.1 Trinorchestia longiramus
CGACCCGCCCGTGGGTCGTTTCGCAGTAGATGGTAATCAGCAACGACCCACCGGTGGGTCGTATCGCACTCAACGTGTTAATGTGTATGCTTGAAATATTTCTCCGCATTTCTATGTGCCAGTTGTTGCTTGCTGACTGCTGAGTGAGGGGCAATTATAAATGTTTATAGGATTTGGGTTCTCCCAATCTAATTAAACGTGTTGAGTAAATAGAGAACATCAATTTTTTCAAAACTTGGTGATTTGGAAACCGTAACAATTTGTACGATTCAAGAGGATAGTTAAGACGATGCTATAGAGGTAAGACAAACTAAGTTGTGATACTACTTTTACTAGAGCATATTTCTATGATTCTCTAACTGTACAATAATTTTGTGATCTTGTGTCTAGATATTAATTTTGTGATCTTGCTACTAGACAATAATATTGTTATATGGTGAAAAGTCACTAAATTAGTCACTAGACACAAATTTTGTGACTGGAAAATAGTTTTGCAATTTTGTGGCTGGTTGCTGATTATGATCTTGTAGTTGTGATCTTGTGGCTAGACACTAATTTTGTGATCTTGTGGCTAGACACTCTAACTACGTGACTGATCATTGACTTTGTGATATTGCAACTAGACACTAATTTAACAATTTTGTAACCAGTCGCTAAACTTGTGATATGACAATTAACCATTAATTTCGTAGTTCTGACTAGACACTTAACTTGCCACCGACTCTGTAAATAGACAATAAATAGCTAAAGGCCAACAGCTTGTCATGGAACCAAAATACCAAATAAATTTCGAAAGCAACAGCTAAATACTGCAAAAAATGTAAAGCAACGCACAGCTTGAAATTCTTCAACATGGAAGGCTACAGTATGGAGGGATGTCACTTCTGCTTTTCTAACCATGAGTAGTGTGTTCCTATTGAAAACCAATCACATAAAATTCAAGAAGCAAGCCGTCAACTCGAACTGCTGGTGGGTGCTTAGAAACAATTCGAAAACAAAATTACGAACACGAGCTAAGGCTTCAGTTGTCAGAGACTCACCGTCGCTAGCAGCTACGTTTTGATGCCAGCTCGCACGTATTGAAAGTATTGATAACCAACCTCAAATTCTAAATAATCAGATAGTAATTGCAAATTTGATTGTAATTCAAGAGTCAGCTTCACAATGCGTCCTCAGTACACTCTACTGTAAACAGCAACAGAGATGCTCATCACCTACACAACAACAAAGAACAGGGGTATACCAGAAAGCAACTACTTGTAGAAAATACTTGAAGCAACTTAAGTTACCAGGCAGAGACATTAACAAAGCTTCCGGACGTAAGAGTTACCTAGAACACACCGAAGAAAAATACAAGCCAGTGACGTGACGCGTGGGAGGTAATGAAGACACCACTGCATAGAAAGAAGTTCTGCGAAGAATGCATGCCAGGCAGACAAAATCGAAACACCATCTACAATTGGTCGTCAGCTGAAATGACTGTAGTCGTCCCGGAACTAAAAACTACACTGGAAACAAGAAACACATATGTAGGATCTAGAGCAAGCTCCAGAACACCTTTGCCTGCTACACCGAACTTTCATCTAGCCAGCAATAATCATTTTAACGCATTGAAAGACGAATTGGTCAACAAACTGAATTCTACAGATGAAGTGATAGGACAAACATCTAACGAACATAATCCACATCAAACTCAATCTCATACCCTGCTGAAATCCTTAAAGCTCTTCGAAACTTTAGCAAAATTATTAGGTGAAAAATGTAAATTTAAACGAAGCTACTCGTTTTACGAACAAAAAACTGAGATAATTGAAAAATCTAACGCATTTCTCATTTGTGACCGCATCATCCAAGGACAGAAAACAGAGTTCAAGCGGAGCTTAGCAGAGCGGAAAATATTGCTGCCCTAAAATACGAATCACTGAAGCAGTCCACTTACTGGGAGACCTACGATGCTCAAAGGAGGGAGTAGTTATAGTCTTTTATAGAACACATGAAATAGAAAATAAGCTACAACATGAACTCTTCCTTCTCTTTGAAACGTTAAATCATAAAATTATAAATAAATTCAAAAAGTCTACCATAAAAACCATTCTTCTGCGAATAAAGGACACAAATCTAAATTCCAAGGTTCGACTAATCAATGAAAAGGTAAAAAATTTGTACAGAAACAGACGTCATGTACCTACACCTGGTGTTTTTTATCATTTGACGCCATGATCTCTTCCAGAAAGATGGCATCCATTTTAATAAAATTGAGTAAGCTAGGCTGGGGCGTTTACTGACCATCGCCACATTGGATATACCACTACTGCAATTTGTGAGAATACTTCAACGACACTCAGAGATGAACTTGAAACCAAAAGACCCTCAGGTCCAGCACTATTGCCAAAATCTAGAAACTTGAAATAATCAGATAAAATAGTTTTCTTTTCAAATGAGTATGACGTCATAACGGGAAATTGGTTAACCCCAACAACCAAAATTGTTGAAGTGGCAATAAATTAAATTCGACCTATCAATTGGAGGTCAATTCAGAGCAGAATTTTTCAAAAATTCAATTTTCAATTTTCAAAAATTCGGACTTTCGTATTTCCCCTAGTATGGAATTAGACTCATCTAAAAAATGCAGGAAAACTCAAATGTCAATATAAGGGCGTTCTTATACATACATTCTACGGTCACATAGCACTTCCAACTCAACATACCACCAGGGAAACCAGTAACGCACCAGACACGACGACAATTCTGAGACTCATCTCTGCAACACGCAAATCTGGCGCTGCAAGGAACACTTGCTAAGCCACAAAACTCTCAACAGCTTTGAAGGAATGCTGGAGAAAACTTCAGTAAAAACAGACTGCCACATAATCGACACAACAATGAAATGGATGCAACAGAGCAACCCATATCTGGATAGAGCACAGCCTTCAGTGAACAAACGTAAATTAGTAATTAACAAAAATCAGTCATCCATGGCCGTGATAAAACTGACGATGAACTCAGTGTAGACAAGCAAACAGAAAAAATATCGACCATACTATTGGACACCTGAAAATACTATTAGTCAACGTACAGAGTATCCTGCCGAAAATGCACGAAGTACAAGCCATTGCGTCAACCTTATCACATGATATCATAATCGTCAATGAAACATGGTTAGATCTAAATGGAAGACGTCTCCCTGTAGAAGTCTCATTAAAAGGATACGTCCGCCCCAATGTCGACAAGCCCCCATCAGTAACAGAGGTGGTGGCTCTATTATCTTGAAAAAATACTGCAACCAGAATTCAAAACCAAACGAGTAATGGAAAAAAAGAAGCACAACATCTCACAATCCACCCACAGTAAAGTAAACCCATCAAAATTGTAATCGGCCATAGAAACCCAGCCTGTACAGCAACCGATGAAGATGAACTTTATAGTTCCCTTGAAAATATTCTCAGAACTCCTTACGAAGCAGTAATCACAGGTGACTTCAATCTGCTCTACATCAACTGGACTATTCGACAAAGTCAAGCACCTGGATCTAAGTTTCTAAGTTAACCTGTATCTGATAAATTCAAATTCCTTACAGCAGCGTGTCAACGATCCGACTAGACAGAACAATATCCTAGACTTCGTCATTATGACCCCTGCCCATAGAATAATTGGATTAGAAGTTATAGATAAGATCTGCGATCACCATTTGATAGACTTTACACTATAAGTCCACGAATTTGTCCGAAACAAAACGGGAAATTTCGAGCCAATGAAAGAGGAGCTCAGCAGTTTTGGAGAAACTGCCGAGGAATGTTTTATGATACTTTAGAAAAAAACAGCAGTCGCTACAGAGCATCACATTTTAACAAAGCGAATAATAGCGACCAAAAACTCTCCTTGGTTTCCAAGAGAAATTAGGTGCCTTATAAATGCCAGATAACAGTCATACAAAACACGTTAAACATAATAATAAGAAATCTATGGTCACGAACATACTCGTAGATGGACCTGTAGTGTCGTTAAACGCACGATAAGACATACGAAGCGAAAGAGAGCAATAGAAGTGGCGGCCCAGGTAAAACGAAACCGAAGAAGGTTCTATAAATACGTAAATGACAGACGACTCAGACGAGTTATTATTGGACCACTAGTTGATCTTTATGGCTCAACTTGGGACAGACAACATGAACAAAGCCAGAATTCTAAATACATACTTTACTTCTGTGTTCACTCATGAAGACTTAATTGAAATCCCTCAATCTTACATCTTAAACCCGGAAGAAATCAAATCCTGACGAAGGGCATATTCACACACCCTTCTGGTTGGTTTCTTTATAAACCAACTGGACCAAACAACCTTGCTCGACAAATACTCAAGGAAACGGTCGAAGTAATTAGTGAACTCTTAGCAAACTTATTCAATCGATTGCTCGACACCGGGATCATTCTGTCAGATTGGATTAGGTAAATGTCATTCCTATATTTAAAAAAACCGAAAAGACAAGCACCCAATGACTATTACCCGAACAGTCTTACATCTGTCATCGGCAAAACAATACAAAGATTGCACAAAACCCGAATAACAGGATATAATAGAATAGAATAAGGCAATAGGAACGAGCCGTTTGGCCCATTCTTGGATCGATACCCAAGTCCCATGCCGTCTAAAGTAAACCCATCAGTCATGCACGTACACCTTAATCACGTACGTCAATTAAGTCATGAACACGTATTTCACTCACTCACAGGCATTTCTGCCACACGCATATATCTCAATCATACACTAGCCCTAAGGAGTTGGTACGTTATCATACTGGGGGGTTCGTAATCCAAAATTTGCCTAGACGAATTTTGAATGTGTTCACAGTGCCAGCAGACACTATGTTTTCTGGCAGCTGGTTCCAAGTTGCGGCAATTTTAACGGGAAAAAGTTCATAGCTTGAGAAATCTTGAAGTTTCTCATTAGTAGTTTTTGGCAGTTATTTCTGGTTCGTACGTTACCGTCTCTTTCGGAATGCCCTTCCAGAGTGACATTGTTAAGGCCTTTGAGATACTTAAAGGTCTCAATAAGTTGTCTTTGCAGTCTTCTTTGTTCTAGGGATATAAGTTCAAGGCGTTGAAGACGTCTTTCGTGGCTGAGATTGCGGAGTTCTGGAATCATCTTCATTGCTTTCCGCTGAATTGTTCCATTTTATTAATATCTTTTCGTTAGGTAGGAGACCAGAGTTGCATTGAATATTTTAAATGATACCGGACAAGCGCTTTATAGAGCGGTAATATTATGTTCTTTGACTTGTATTCAAGGTTTCGTGCAATGAAGCCATGAATCCTGCTCGAATTTTTGACGCTTTTTTCTACTTGTTTGTCATGTTTGAGATTTTCAGTGACAATGACACCTAGATCTCTTTGTTGCTGGACTGTTTAAATGGGTATGCCATACATCGTGTGTTGGAAATGCCGGTTATTTGCACCAACGTGCATTACTGAACATATATCAATGTTGAAGCTCATTTGCCAGGTTTCAGACCATTGTAGAAGACGGTGAATGTCTGATTGAATGGTTGCTCTGTCCCTTTCGGTGAAAGTTCTGTGACAGAGTTTCGTGTCAACGGCGAGTTTTGTGATTTTACTGATGATTCCGACATCAAGATTGTTGATGTAGATGATGAAGAGGAGCGAGCCTAAAACGCTCCCTGATGTTACAAGCGTTGAATCACTTGTTTCATCGTGAATCACTACGCTTTGAGTGCGACCAGTTAGCCAGTTTCGTATCCATCGGAAGTAGTTGCCTCATATTCCATGTGCTTCTACGAGGGTCATGAGTCTTTCGTGGGAACTTTGTCGAAGACTTTTTGAAAGTCTAGATATACAAGGTCTACAGCTTTTGTACTGTCGTATATGCGGGTAACTTCTCCAAAGAAGTCAAGGAGGTTTGTGAGGCAGCTACGTTTTTCCCTGAATCCGTGCTGGGTGTCAGTAATAAGATTTTGTTATTAAGGTGCTCTGTTATACGGACTTTAAGTAGTCTTTCTAATGTTTTGCTGATGACAGATGTTAGACTAATTGGACGATAGTTATAAGATATTATTTTATTGCCCTTTTTGAAAAAAGAGCGACATTTGCCCGCTTCCAATCTTACGGAATTGTTAGTTTCAAGTGATCGACTGAAGATGTTTGTAAGAGGTTCGCTTATTACCTCGGCTGTTTCTTTGAGTATTCGGGGACCAAGGCTGTCGGGTCCAGTTGACTTACATGGGTTTAAAATGCTGAACTGTTTCTCTACCTCTTCTACATAATGTAAATATGCCATCTGACAGGTTTTTCTGAAGATTTAAAGCATGAGGTTGCGGGATTTCAGTTAAGTCTTCGTGAGTGAATACAGAAGTAAAGAATGTATTAAGAATTTTGGCTTTGCTTCTGTTGTTTGTTTGGGTTGAGCCCTCAGAATCGATCAGTGGTCCAATAGTGTCTCTTTTGAGTTGTCTGGCGTTTACGTATTTGTAGAAGCTGCTACTGCAATTTCTGCAATGTACATGGGCTGCTACTGTAATTTCTTTATTTCGTTTTGTATATTTTATCGTTCGCTTAACAGCCCTGCAGACGTGGATATGTTATCGACGATGGAGTTTTGTTTGGTATCGTTTGAGTCTTCTTTACGAATGTTGTATAGCATTGATGAGGTGTTTAATCTCATATGGGAATAAGGAGGGTCATTGGTTGGCCTGACTCGCTTTCTTGGGATATGGTGTTCTGTAGCGGTTGCAATCTTTTCTTTGAGTCTCATGTAGCATTCCTCGGCGTTTTTGTTACTCATGAGTACTTCGTAGTTATGTCTGCCAAGCTCTTCTTTCATTAGTTCGAAGTTTGCCCGTTTATAGTCGAGAACTTGTTTATGTTGAGTCCTTGTGTTAGGGTCGTATGCTTCGAGCGAGAAGTCTATCATCTTGTGGTCACCGATTTTGTCCGTAAATTTTAAGCCGTCTATGCTGAGGTCAGTGGTCGTCATGACGAGGTCAAGAATGTCATTTCCTCTAGTTGGTTCGTTGACATTCTGCTGCAGGGAATTTGTATTGATAAGATCAATAAGTTTTGAGCCGGGTGCTTGACTTTGACGAATAGTCCAGTTTATGTGGGGTAAATTGAAGTCTCCCATGCTTAGTGTTTCGTGAGGAGAACTATGAATATTATCAAGACAATCATAGAATTTGGCATCTTCAATTGCTGTACAGGTTGGTTCCTATACACAAGCACAATTTTGATGGTTTGTCCTGGATGCGGTTGGATGGTGAGATGTTGTATTTCCGATTTTTCTATTGCTTGCTTAGTTTTGATTTGTAGTTCAAGCTTTTCTTTGATGTATACATATAAAGGAACCACCACCTCTCTTGCTTTATGACGGTTTGTCGATTTTATGCAAAACGTATCCATTCATTGAGACTTCCGCTGGGAGATGTCTTCCATTGAGATCTAACCATGTTTTATTGACAGCTATGATTTCATGTGATAACGTTGACGCAATGGCTTGACGTTCCGGCATTTCTGGCAGGAGGCTTTTTACGTTGCCAACCAGTATTTTCAGTAGTCCTAGACTATAATCGTGGTGTGATAATACAGGTTTACTCATGTTATCCCAATTGACGTGGTCAGGCTGCCGATAGTTTTGTGGTTTTGCAAGTGTTTCTTGCAGCTCCAGAGATGTCTGCTGCAGAGTTGAGGTTAAGTGATTCCGTTTTGTCGGGGTAGCTGTTCGTTTTTAACTTGTTCGTGTCGGTTGCGCTATTATTTCCTTTTCCATATTGGATAGTAGGGTAGGGTACGTTATGTGAACGTAGTTTGTGCGGACAAGAACGTGATATAGTCAAAATTTTTACTGCTTTCCTGTGTCTTCGAGGATCATTTAGTTCTGTGTTAGTCGAATTACAGTTGTCCGAATTTTTTTTCTTTGCTTTGTTGATGCTCTGGATTATTTTCAATATACCTGTTGAATTTTGTACACTGCCAGTTTTGTCTTCCAATGTAGCGGTTAGTCCAAGCGTGGCAATAGTCACTAAGCTCCCCAGCCTAGCTTGCCCGACTTTATTTGCATGAATGCCATCTTTTTTGAAAAGATAATTCTGTCTAGCGTAATGGGACATCAGGTCTAGGTACATGACACCTTTTTCTGCACATATTTCTTTAACATTTTCATTGATTAGTAAAATTTGGGAATTTAGATTCATATGCTTTATTCGCGGAAAAATACTAGTTATGATAGCCTTCATGGATTTCGTTTTCATTTTATTGATTAACACTTCAAATTGTTGGAGGATTTCATCTTGGGTCTCGTGTTCTTATTCATGTGTTCCGCAAAGAATTATAACTACGTCCTCCTTTGTGTATCGGGGATCTTCTAGTAGGTGGACTGTTTCGGGAACTCGTATTTTGGGGCAGCAGAGAATTTACGCTTTTCTAGCCCCAGCTTAAACTCTGTTTTTGCTCCTTGGATGATGCTGTCTTCAACGAGAAATACACGCAGTTTCTTCTTGTTCTTAGTTTTTTCATTAGTAGTGCAATTAATTCCATCAAAATTTCGAAGTTTTTCCATCAAAATTTGTTAGTTTTATGTTAGTACTTTTGTTTAGTGTGCGAATAGGTTTGAGGATTCCAGCAGGTTGGGTATGAGGTTGAGTTTGGTGTGTATTATGTTCATTTGATATTTCCATTGTCTGTTCTTCTACAGAGTTTATATGGTTTTTTATCTCGTCTTTCAATGCGTTAAAACAGTTTTGGGGGTTCAGATGAAAGTTTGAACGGTTAGCAATTATTTTAATATGCAGTGGCTGGTTATTAGTCCGTATGTGCTGGTCAAGGTGAGTCTACGAAGCCTGAAGCCCTTGCTCGTGTTCGTAATTTTGTTTTTGATTTATTTCAATTGTTGCTAAGCGCTCAGCCAGCAGTTCGATTTGACGGCTGAGTTTGAGTTGACGGCTGAGTTCAAGTTGACGGCTGAGTTCCTGAATTTTACGTGATTGATTTTTAATGATTGCTGCTGATTTATGGTTGGAATAACAGAAGCGACACTCCTCTATATTGCAATTTCTTATGTTAAAGAGTTGGAAGTTGTACGTTGCCTTACATCCTTTGCTGTATTTTGTTTTTGCTTCTGAATATTTATCTGTATTTTCGTTGCACTCCATTCTTTGTATATATCAAGCTGTTCGCGTTTTGCTTTTGAATGATTATCGATTATCTACTGAGTTGGTGGCAAGTTCTCTTCAAATTACGAAATTAGTGTCTGATCTTAAGATCACAAAATTAGTGTATAATTGTCAAATGCAAGTTTAGCGACTAGTTACAGAATTATGA
This sequence comes from Trinorchestia longiramus, assembly GCA_006783055.1. Taxonomy (NCBI): domain Eukaryota; kingdom Metazoa; phylum Arthropoda; class Malacostraca; order Amphipoda; family Talitridae; genus Trinorchestia; species Trinorchestia longiramus. The sequence continues at coordinate 9,328 of VCRD01005054.1, forward strand.
ATTTAGTATCTAATCCCCAGATCACGAAGTCACAAAATTAGTGTCTAGTCACAAGATTACAACCACAAATCACAATCAGCAACCTGTCATACAATCGTAAGACTATTGTTTGGTCACAAAATTTTCGTCTAGTGACAATATTAGCCAGTCACCAGTCACCATTATTATAATAACCAGTCACCAGAGTACACGATTATTGTCTAGTTGCCAAATCACAAGATTAGTATCGACGTACAGGATCCCTAAATTGGTATCGAAGCACAAGATTTCAATATTAAATATCAGCATCATAAAAGCATTGTCTAGTTGTAAAATGATTGAATTTGGCACTTGAGCAGGACAAATATTAGAATTTGCTTCTTTTATCAAGATTATTTTTTTTTCAATTATTAAATCGAAAAAGATTCCCATTAATAAATGCCTATTAGATTCCCATTAATAAATTCTTATTATAATAATTTCCAAAAACCAAGGGTTTGAATGAAAAGGATTTATTCGTTATTTTGAAGATTGAATTCGAAATAATTTTTTTCCGCGTGTTGAAAGCTATTCTGTTTTTATTTACACAGAAGCCACGCCTATGAAGATTCCCCGAAATTAAACACACATTTCAAAAATAGTTTTCTTCCATTAAAAATAAAGGATTCTATTACCATTCGTACAGTACCAAAATCCACTGCACCTTAATTAACGCTTATAAGGGTTTCACAAACACAGAAATGAAATAAATGTTAGCTGTAGATGGTGCAGTGATGTTAACGGTAGACAGTGCAGTGATGGTAGTTGTAGACTGCAGTAGACAGCGGAAATAATTGTAGTAGACAGCGGCAGTGGTAGTCATCGGTAGTAGTAGTCATTAGCAGTAGAGTGGCAGTAGGAGTTGACAGCGGCAGTAGATTGACTGTAAATGGCGGTAGCAGAATGGTAGTAGACCGTGGCAGTGGACAGTGGTGGTAGTAGTAGACAGTAGCAGTAGATATCAGTAGATTAGTAGACAGTAACGATATAAACAGCAATAGATGATAGCAGTAGATAATGGTAGTAGTACTAGTAGATGAAAGCAGATGACGGTAGTTGTGTAGGAATGGTTCTCCTTGTGGTTTGTTCACTGGCTGGAGCTCCGAGATCTAGACAGATGGTCGGCGTGCTGCGGTTACCTCGGTGGTATGCGATCTATGAGGGCAGTTTGTTTTCCAATGTGGCGCAGCTCGTGAGTTATCGATATTAAATAACTCGCTCGTTTGTTGTCTAGATATCTTGTTTGTTGTTTAAATTTTTCGTTCAAAACTTTAACGGTAGACATTTTATTTACTTCGATAATTATTCTGTCCGTGGATAAAGTATTCACGTGTACTTGGCGTGATTTGTACGTTTCGTAAGATAGAACTCTTACACTTCAAATAGCTTGAGCACCTATCTCACATGACCATTCGCGGCTGTGTCGTGAGGGTTACTGCTGTGTCGTGAGGGTTACTGCTGTGTCGTGAGGGTTACTGCTGTATCTTGAGGGTTACTGCTGTGTCGTGAGGGTAACTGCTGTGTCGTGAGGGTTACTGCTGTGTCGTGAGGGTTACAAAACATCTCTAAGCCCAAAACCTGATTACTGATATCCATCATGAAATCAGGGGAACACGAAGTTGCCTAAAAAACCTCCTCGACTTTTTTGGACAAGTCAACTACATATAACACAGTAAAAAAGCCTTAAACCTTGTATACTGTTGATCAGAATGATAAGACCACACCTAATCTTGGCGTTTTGAGTACATGCATTTACTTTGCATTAAAAAAATTTCAATGGAAAAGATTTCCAGAAAACGTTGTACCTAACATTTTATTTGCCAGGAAATAAAAAGAATCTTATTATGCCTAGTCATTATTATAAGACCAAGATTGAAATACGGCTTTCTTTGGCAAAATGTGAACAAATCAGACAGTTGCCCGGATGAGCATATGAGGTGAGTATGTGCTCAGCTAATTATTAACACTCTCGATTAATTTCAATATGGCTTGAGGACAAGTTTTAACAGATTATGAGCGGGGTAGAATTGTGGAACTCGAAAAACATGGCATGTTACATAGAGCAATTGCAAATAAACTAAATAGGAGTGAAACTGTCGTCATAAACTTCTTAAAAACCCCTACTGAATATGGAACGAAAAAATCGACTGGTCGCTTCAAGAAGATCACTCCTGCTCTTGAAAGACGAATAAGAAGACAGGTCAAGAGGAACACAAACATAACTTCAAGGTAAATGAAGCCAAATGCTGATGCAGACTGTAGTTCTCGTACAATTTGTGGACATTTAAATAATAAGGGTTTTAATAAATTAAAACGATTGCAGATGCTCCGTCCTCATCTTCCCAATAACGTCTCCCGCAACAACAAAACATACAAAAACGTATATTTCCAATAACGTTGGTACATAAGAAATGTAACAGCATTGGTTTTTAAAAATGTCTTATCATAAAATCCTTAAGTGGTAGGTATTCTATGCATAGTATCATAGATGATAGAACAGCAGTACCTACGGGTATATGTACATAAACATTCACATCACGCAATGAACGTTAAATATACATGGGGAAACAAATGAAACTTCGCTTTTTCAGTGATGACTTAAGAGGTAATCTGAGGTAGATATTATACGCATTTTAGGTGATAAGCAAAATATTTTCTTTAGGTACAGATTAGATTTGACATCAATACATTTAACTGAATTGGATATTTAACATCCGAGAAATACCGAAAAAGGAAAACTGTGAGAGCGAAAACTTAAAACATAAAGTTGTGACTGTTATTAAATTGAAATTGTAATTTCTAATTACTGGTTGACCGTATGGTATGGCTTGCTGATGATCGATTTAACACGTTGCCTGCGATGGCCTAGCTGGTGCAAATCTTTACTTTGTACACACAGTCACTAGAAAGCCTTGAAAAAATTATAGAACCTAACCTGAGCGACCCACCGGCGGGTCGTATCGCACTCAACGTGTTAATTTAATCATTATTACAGTTGTCTGTAATCATCGTGTTTAATATGAACGGGCGTTACATATCAGAGAAAGAGAGTAAAAAATAAGATATAACAGTGAATGTGTCAAATTTTCAATACTTAGATGTTGATATAGATAAGAAAAGCTGTAGTAGACTAAAGTTCTGAGGTTTCAGTCCCTTATTGCAGCAAAGCAATTACTGACATTGACGGATAAATTTTTTGATTATGTATTCAATAAGTACAAAAATAACGTAAAAATTACATATATATATATATATATATATATATATATATATATATATATATATATATATATATATATATATATATATATATATATATATATATATATATATATATATATATTCATACATACACACACATACATACACATACATATACCCATACATATACGTAGGCTACATACATGCACATATATACACATGTATATACTCGTATACATCTAAATTCCTCGGAAGAAGAATAATCTGGAGAGTAACTGTCCGGGACTTGAGCGCGCCCCGTAGGATAAATGATGAGGTCGTTGGAAGTTGTCTTTATTGACTTGCCTTAAATGCCGTGATCTGAGAACAAATCACAAATTAAGTTTACAGAGCTAATTATTTAGCTTAAAATTAAATACTTCGATATAGTACTGGCATCTGAAATGGCATACATGATTATCTTTTGATTGTGCATACACTAGAATGTAGCTCAAACATAATACTGGCCATTGAGGTTGACTGAAAACCCTGGAAGCTACACTGAATTAAAAATATAAAAATTGTATGAGAAATTTTATTTTCAATGTTGGGTGGTGTAAGACCCTTTATACCTACATTGAACGCATTATATGGTATACATCACATTTATTTAATTTAAAATTAAATACTTTAACATATTACTCGTCTGAAGTGGCACACATGATTAGCTTTTCAATGTGTACACACTAGAAATGTAGCTAATTTCCTTCTGCAACAGTACCAGCATTAATAAAATTCATTTAGAAAGGAAAGCATCTAGATAACTGAAGGTGCAAGTATAAATCACTTGAGGTTTACCAACCTCAGTGTCAAACATATAAGTGCTGCAATTCAGCATCACAAAAGAAAAAAGAATGGCTACCTGTATTTAGCAACAGGCACTGTTTGTTGTGCAAAAAAAATCATACTTGAGCACACTGAATTAAAATATAAAAGCTGTAAACCAGAAATCATTTGTCTACATTATACACTGTTGCACAGAAAAGTCCTACACTTAGAGCACACTGAATTAAAATATAAAAGCTGTAGACCAGAAAATCCTTCACTTAGAGCACACTCAATAAAGGACACAAAATTGTCTAAGGAACTTTTCAGTATATATGCATTAATTCTACCGCTATACATCTGCTGGAAACTGGTAATTGAGCATGACGGACTAATCACATTTTATTTATCACAAACTTGGATGAGGTAACTTCCTGGCTCAATGAAATGCCTATACTGATACTTGTCAGTATTACACATAGATTCTACAGCTATACTCGTGCTAGAAAGCTGGTGATTGAGCATGAAGGACTAATCACATTTTATTTATCACAAAATTGGATGAGATGACTTCCTAGCTCAATGAAATGCCTATACTGATCCTTGTCAGTATTACACATAAATTCTACAGCTATGCTTTTACTAGAAAGCTGGTGATTGAGCATGAAGGACTAATCACATTTTATTTATCACAAACTTGGATGAGACGACTTCCTGGCTCAATGAAATGCCTATACTGATACTTGTCGGTATTACAAATAAATTCGACAGCTATGCTTTTACTAGAAAGCTGGTGATTGAGCATGAAGGACTAAACACATTTTATTTATCACAAAATTGGATGCCCATACTGATACTCGTCAGTATTACACATAAGTTCTACAGTTATAACTGGCGACAGAATATTATGTTAAATGACTCTGGCCCCCATGTGGACATTACAGTTGGCCACCTGTCTGCATAGGCTATGGCTGCCTTTTCACATTTATGATAATGCACAGTTATGATAACGCTGGTATCAACAGGCTTATGTATCTAAGTATACTCACGATTACGTTTTGCACTTTTACGCATATCTTACATTTTTGGTTTGGTGTGGAACTTAACACTGTTTTTAAAAAACGATACTGCCTACAGTCTACATGTAGCTTGGATGATGGTGGGACCAGACAGAAGCTATGCCGACACGCCGCTGGCGTCACAGCGTCTCGGTATTGCCAGCTAACGAGTATTCCTCTGTCCCTTTTTCCTCTAATTAGTCTAATACAAATTCCAATTTATTTATAATTATTATATATCCTGACCTGTCAGGACACTCCCCATCTCGGACGAAGTCCGAAATAATACAACCCAAGGGAACGACAACAGTCTATGTGGAAGTGCCGGGTGCTTCCAAGATCGGTATTATGTTTGGACGGCCCTCTCTACCGTCGCCCTGCGCCCGGATTGTCGCTGAGTGCGAGGTCGATGAACGCGGAGCGTGAGAGAGCGTCTCTGCTAGATGTAGCAACTACGTCTGAGGCCCAGAGATTGCGCTTGGTGTTGCAACCTTGGACAAGCACAACGTCTCCGATATTTCCGTGATCTTGAGAGAGGAACGGGCAACTTGTTGAGAAGTGTATTCGTCCCTCTAAGACAGTCGACATACGTGAGCTCTGAGGTGCATGCTTTGGTGTTGATCCCGGTACGTGCGATGCTCTGGAGTTCCTGCAACTGTACCTTATCATTTTCGTGCTTGACTTGCAGGATTTCAACGACGTCTTGATGTATAGCGTTTTCTAAATCTGACCTTTTTTCACAATTGATGTGTAAAGCGTCCCACATGAGCGTGAATGCAGTTACCGGGTCGCCTGATAGCTGACTCGTGATGCCTTGGATCAGCTCCTAAGATCGGTCTTTCGTGTTTGCGGTGAGGACAGTTATTGTGTCGTGCAATCCCATCCGGTATTGTTGTAATTGATGGTCAATGGCACTGCTCCGATTGTTGAAGAAGCGCACTTTACCGTCAAAAAGTGGCGTCACTGCTTGAAACACGTTTGGCCCCGTGGAGCACTGGGGTTGGTGGCAGGTTGCCGTTGTTCGTGTGTCGGGAAAAACTGATGTAATTGGATCGTGTGGGGCTGTCTTTAATTCGCTCCCCATCTTGGCGACAATGGGGGCCGGTGCTGTTACCTTGTGCCCTAACTCGTTCTCTGTCGCTGCTGGAAGGTCCTCGGGGATAACAGGCTGGTGGCGCCCTAGTGTCGCTACAAACGTGTCCGTTCGTTTGTAGGATTAGCGTGAAGTGATCTCTTCGTTATTGCGGTTTTTGGCCTCTTCTTTTGCATGCTCTGGGATATCCTCGAGATCAAGATCTTGGGTACCAGTGGCAGAAGGGGCCACTGACGTCGTTCCTCCGGATGCTCGTGATGGTTGGGAGAAAGTGTCGAGCTTTAGGGCTTGCAGTTGTGTATTTAAAATCAAGAGCCGATTCTTGAAGTTGCGAACACTCTTCATTCGGGCCTTTTCAGTCTCGAGAGCCGCTGCCGTGGAGCCATTGCTGATGTATCTAGCCGCGAGAACTCCGCTTGCTTCTGTCAGTTTTACGATGCATTGCTTCAAAGCGCGGCCGTGGTCTTGAAGTTGTTGTTCATCTTCTGCTTCTGGGCTTCCGAATAAGATAAGGTCATCCAACTCTGTG
>VCRD01005054.1:16689-31911 GCA_006783055.1 Trinorchestia longiramus
ACGCTGGTATCAACAGGCTTATGCATCTAAGTATACTCACGATTACGTTTTGCACTTTTACGCATATCTTACATTTTTGGTTTGGTGTGGAACTTAACACTGTTTTTAAAAAACGATACTGCCTACAGTCTACATGTAGCTTGGATGATGGTGGGACCAGACAAAAGCCATGCTGACACGCCGCTGGCGTCACAGCGTCTCGGTATTGCCAGCTAACGAGTATCCCTCTGTCCCTTTTTCCTCTAATATAAATTCCAATTTATTTATAATTATTATATATCCTGACCTGTCAGGACAGTAACATTAATTCACATAAAATTCTTTTTAGTTTTAGGCAAAACACAATTTATAATCTATCAAGATTTTTTTATGCTCCATGAAAAATAAAACCTTTCTAACATGTTAACGTTTATAAGGTTAAAAAAGAACTAATTTATAATTCTGGAATATAACAGAAACAAAATAAAAGTAAAAAGTAAAAAACATCCCGGTTTTTGATAAAATTTAATTAGTCGATTTGACTCCAGAGCTGAGGAATTATAGCACGAGTTTGACATATACGTATGTTTTATTTGAATATTGTTAGCTCAATTTCAGTTTATACTTAAGTTGTGTGACACAAACACATGGTAGCATGCAATTTGCTGCAGATTACCAAACATGGGATAGAGAAAAACGGAAGAAAGTTGTGTTTCTGACGAAAAGAAGTTTAACCTCGATGACCCAGATGGGTTTCAGCATTACTGGTATGACAAATCTGTTCTAAATGAAACTTATTCAACAAGGCATAGCGGAGAAGGATCATTGGTGGTGTAGGGACATTTCTGTTTTGGTGGGACGCTTGAGTTACAGCTTGTGGAAGGTTGCCAAACGTCTGCCGGATACATCACCATCAGGGCTGACACTGATGGGGAATTCCCCCAGATCTGGGGGAAACGCAGGTAGTTTGGGGGAATGGGAGAAACATTTGTAAAAAACGAATAAATCTGGTGGAATTTCGCTAGCAATTATTTTCAATGCAAAAATTGTGTAACTTGACTAATTTTGGATTACACGCAGACGTATGTTCATTCAAATGTAGATGTCATGATGCAGAACAGGAAATACCTCTTTAATGACGAATAAAAGGCGATTTAACGAAGTTTAAATCGTCCTCGAACAGACTTGCGACGAGATTTGCTTCGATTGAAACTGGCTCACAGGCTACAGTTCGAAGTTCAAACAAACTCAGAGTTCACTCAGCAAAACTCTAACAGTAACCCCGTGACAAAACATTTCTCGCTTTTTTTCACTCAGCGAATACTTTGCAATTAACATTTTCTTCATTATCTGAAATTATGCGTCAAAAATGCGGTAATGAGTCCTATGAATTAATTTGGGAATTCAGATATTTTTTCACGGATTGTCTTAGGCAAAGGAGGCGGAACGCAGAAGTTCTTAAAGATTAATTACTTGTGTGCGTTAAAATAAAGAAATGTTATATATGTGTGGCAGGCCTAGTCTTTATTTTCTTATAGCTTGGTGACTTATTAACCAGTGTTTTTATACTTTTTAGAGTTGCAAATGTAAATTCGGTGCGTTATGGTTGAGACATTCTTGAAATTTAAAATTTCTCAGCTGTCTTGGAATTGTTATGCTATCGTTTGCGCGTCTAACACTCATGGTTATTTTATTCCAAAGTAACTATTATTATTTATCCGCATTGTCATTATTTATTGTCTCTACATTGGCTAACTCTGTAACATGCTGTTAAGAAATGAGTATTCTTTTAATTTGAATATTTATTTAGCATTTTAATACGCAAAGCTCTATAGAAATGGCAACTAAGTTCATTTTATTGGGTTATGCTATTTATATTACGATATCATTATTTTAGGATCATTATTTTTGTTTCAGAATTATGATTATTTTCCTCATAATGAGTGATCAAACCGAATTGTCTTCTAAGAAACTGAAGTTGTATACTCAGTCATTTAGAAATAACTAGCTCAATGTGCCCGAATTGAAAACTTGGCTGAATTTGGGTAATAATTATCCCAACTGTAGTTATTGTAAGTGCTGCAATATATCATTAAAAGGTTACAACAAATCTATGCTCATCAAGCACATCAATACAGAGAAATATAAATTTTGCAAGTACAAGCGCTGATATTGCGCACTTTATGGTAAGAGAGCTGTCCAAGGAATCCGAAGGAATTGCAAAAAGCATGACCTTCCATTCTCAAGTGTTGATCATTTCTTATCGGTGGGTAAAAGAATTAATTCTGACAGCAAAAAAGCTCACAAGTTGTCAATAAAAAGAACTAAATTAAGTTACATAATTCAAGATGGAATAGCTTTTCATGAATGAAAGTCTTTAGATGATATTCGTAAAGAGCAAAAATTCTCCATCATCATAGACGAGAGCACTGATGCATCAGTAACACAACCATTGGCTATTAGTGTCCATTTTTTCAACACCAATAAATTAGACGTATGTAAAATATATAATAATTAAAGTCAGTTTTTAGTAAATCTATACCATATTGTGATTTTTTTTTTAATTTTGGGGGATTTTTGCTGTATATGGGGGAATTTGTTCTGCAAATCTGGGAGAAAGAGAAAAACCTCAGTGGTAGCCCGGATTACCATGCTTGAACTTGCTTCTATCCTCGCTGAGTGTCTTAGGATGTGTGGAGAAAAATGGATTTTCCAACAAGACAATGCAGCAGTCCACAACGTACCTATTCGAAACAGTTCTTTAATGTCAACAATATCCAACTCTTGAACCATCCACGTTGTTCTCCAGATCTCAACCCGATAGAAAATCTTTGGGAATGAGTGGCCAAAAAAGTTCATAAAGATGGATGACAATTTGAGACCAAAGAAGGTCTTCGTTAGGCTGTGTTCGATACTCGGGGCAAAGTCCTAGTGGACCTCGTACGGAAGCTTGTAACCAGCATACCCTATCAAATTTTTCAGGTAATCAATAATAATGAGGGATACACTAGTTTGCAAAAATGTTTTTGTAACATTCATTCATAACTTTATTGTTTGGTCTCCTAATTTTGACCAGCTGTATTTAGCTAAAGCTTCATTTACATATGTTATTTTTCTGCAATAAATGTAAAAGGATCTACTGGTTTGCTTATCCATTATTCATCTAACCTATATTAGACCTGTGCACAACAATTTTAATTCAATTGTTCAAAATATGATTCAAATTTTGGTACTTCGTAACTGGTTTGATCATTTTGACGCGCATTGTAAATCTTGACTTTCAGAAAGCCATTGATAAAGGTCCCCATTAAAGACCAATGACCAAAGTAGAGGCACATAGAATATGTGGCCATTACTTCCGATGGACACGAAACTAGCTCACTGGTCGCACTCAACGACCCATGCAATGATTCAAGATCAAGCGAGTGATCTGACCCATGCAATATCAGGAGACCCTCAAGGCAGCGTATTAGGTCCGCTTCTCTTCATCATCTACATTCTACATCAACGATCTTGATGTCAGAATCATCAGTAAAATCAACAAATTCACGGATGACAGGAAACTTTGTTACATAGCGTTCACCGAAACAGACATAATTACTACGTACTCAATCACACCTCAATCGATTACTTCAATTGACTGAAGCCTAGCAAATGAATTTCAACATTGACATATGGTCAGTTGTGCACGTTAGTGAAAATAATCGGCATTTCCAATATATAATGAACAACACTCCTATTGAAGCAGTACAGCAACAAAGAGATCTTGGTATCACTATCACTGAAAATCTCATGCATGACAACCGAGTGAAAAAAGCGTTAGAAATGCGAGTAGGTTCCTCCGTTTCATTGCAAGACACTTTGAATACAAGTAAAAACATCATCTTACCACTCTATGAAACGTTAGAGCGACAACATTTAGAATATGAAGTACAACTGTGGTTTCCGGCCCTCCGAAGAGACATTACCAACATGGAAGAAAATTCAGCGGAAAGTAACGAAGATGACTACTGCACTCAGAAATTTCACCCTTTCACGAAATGTATCACCAGCAGCTTGATTTTATCTCTCTAGAACGAAGAAGACTGTGAGGACAACTTATCAAGACCTATAAATATTTCAATGACTTCAACGATGTCACCCTAGAAGGGCTTTGTGAAAGAGGCGATAACGAGCGAACCAGAAATAACGGTCACAAACTAATAACAAGAACCTACATGACATTCCGGGCTCGAAACTTCCTTCCGATTAAAATAACTAGAACCTGGGATCAACAAACCAAAAATATCGTTTCTGCTGGCACTGTTTACGCGTTCAAAAATGGGTTCGCTAAATTTTGGGAAAGGAACCCCTTAATTCTGTGAATTACTAATTCCATATAATTCTTAACTCCGGGCCTGTGTATGTATGTTTGCTGTATTTTCACGTGACTGAAATGCTTGTAATTAATTAAGGTGTAAGCACGTGATTGAAATATTGTGTATATTGAGGTGCATGTGCATAATTGATGCCAATACGCTGAACGGCATGGTACTGGGACAGCAGCCGAAGAATGGACCAAACAGCTCTTTCCTGTAGTGATATTCTATGCTATTCTATTCTAGGCAATGATGAAAGCCTTCCAATAAAACAAAAATGACTGCACATCGATGGAGAGAAACCTGTTTTCTAGGAGCCCACAAGCCTCGTGAAATGCAGCGTTTGTTGAGAGTTTGAAATTTGATTACAGGAGATCATTGTTTGACCGTGCGAGTGTTATCGGTAAATTTTGGTGCGAGAAATTTTGTTATATGATTAGAACATAAGCAGAGTTACTGCAAAGTTATCGCTAAACTTGTGTCGGCGAAACAGAAAGAAATTCGTTTTGCAGTTGCAAAGGACCTACAGGACACTATCAACACTGAACCAGAAATTCCGATCACCGTCATATATGAAAAATTAGTCATGATATTACAGTTTTAACTCGGAAACGAGAGCACAGTCGTTGCAATGGAAGCACCACAAATCGACAAGACTGAAAAAACCGCGATTGGTGAAAACCAGAATCAAGGTGATGCTGTGTTCTGTGATATCCGTGGAATTTAGCGTCATAACTACATAGCGGAGAGACAAACATTGCAAAAAAGAGTGCTATCAAAAAGTTCTCCACCGACTCCTTGATGCAATTCGATTCGGTACAAAAGACGACACCACTGGAAGACAAAAACTGGCAGTCGCATCATGACATCGTTTAATCAAATTTGATACGTAACTTGTGATATTATTAAATGGTATAGAGTTTTCAGTTCCATACGTTTATAATTTCAATTTCAGAGACCGTCAGCTCATTATAATGAGTGGTCGACCAGTAAATTGGAAATCGAAATTTAAAAGTTATATCCTTTTTCGAGTTTTTTGTTACAGAATTTTAGGCTTACTGTCGTGAACTCAACCTGTCACATTATGCTATATACAATTTTTTTAAGTGAACGTTTTTTGCAATTTTTGCACACTTTTATCCATTATAACCTCCATTTGCTGCATTATGAAACAATCTATTTCTATCACTCATGGGTTTTAACTGTAAGGCATTTTAGAGGACAATGCTAGATATTTTGTGCATCAACGATATTGAAATCAACTATTTGAATTTCTAACAGCCAGTAAAATGTTTAATTGCTCTGCTACGAGCTAGTTGTTTTCACGCACTCGTTTAGTTAAAATTTGAAAACATCCTGCCAATCAACAAACGAAAAATGAAACATTACGTGTGGAAATCTCAATTAGCGTCGAGAACAAAAAATCATTGTTGTTCAAAAAACAAAAATCTGGAATGCGCGCGCATGCACAGAATCTAGAAGTGCATGTAAGCAACATCTTATAGAAGCTATTAGCAGGTAATGTATTTAATATCGTCTGTGTCCTACGTAATTTCAATAAAATGGGACCGTATTCTAAATAAGTACCGTATAGTAAAGCAAATCCTAATACAAAGTCCCGATCGTCGTTCCTTCCTTAACACTTCGTCAGCTGCCGATAAACTTGCATGGCTTGAGGTCACACTTACCAGTGCCGAGCTTTGTAGGGTCCACTGTATCGACATTTTCGTGAAAACTCCGTGATGCAGCCTGTAGTCCTCTGGCCAGACACCGAGCCTCTGCCTCACAGTAGGTCATGGGCTCGGGAGAGCACTCTGTCACCAAACAGTAATCTGCAGCGGACTGGCAGCAGGAATCTCGAGGAGGCCGAATGTCTTCGTCTGGAAAACAACGTTAAAGCCATGCATGGGTGCTTGAGCTATTGTCAATAATATTCTAAGTGACTTTTTAATGAATCGGCTTAGCATAAGTATCAAAATGTATCGTGCCAATGCACTTTGAATGAAAGACAAGTTCTGCACAAAAGATTTCAGTTTTATTTATTGTTTTTATGTTAGTTTCTGTGTTATTCTACAGTACAGTGATTAAAGTTTGTAGATTACAAATTTGCATTCCAATGTATTGATGAAAATGATTTGATCACATCGATAATAAATACAAAATTGCTTAATTCTTTTGAGCGGTGTAGAATTCCAGCCGGTACTGATCTGGTGAGTAAAATAGATTGACGTTAGTATGAACTCGGGGCTAGCTGAAACAGTGAAATTTCCAGCTATAGTAAAACCCGTACAATTAAATTAATGTTAGTTGGTTAACACAAAAATAACGGTTAGGATCAAAAGATTGTAGGATGTGTTTAACGGTTGTTTAGGGAACTTATCGCACTGCTGCTTGATGTTGCGGAAGGAAATGCTTATGTAAGCTTTATCATGACTCGCAGCTGGTGTGATGGGTTCGTATACATATTAAGTCAATACTCTCTTTATATTGTGTATGGTGATATAGTTTGTTCTGAACCAACCAAAAAGAGCCAAGCTGATTACTCCAATGTTCTGCAGGAACAAATCGTCAACAATATCACTTGGGTGGAAGATTGTACTTAAGGAGAGTTTGCTAATATATAACCAATTAAACTCCTTTTTCTCAGATACTCCCGTTCCATGACGACATCGTTCCTTGGACGCTCCCATATCTTGGACACTCTCATTGTTTGCAAGGCCCGTCACTAGCCAAATCTGCTAAGAAGGAACCTATTTGCCTACTGAAGATTATATCCATTCATTGTAGGTCATATCCCATTGCAGTTACGTTAAGTATTTCTAATGTAATGTCTGAAGTTGTTCTTACTCGTCTCTTGACCAGTGTGTCTGGTGTTTGTGCCTCCTGATACCCTGAAAACAATGTCTTTCTACCATTTTTGTTTCATAATGACGGAAGCTAAAGTGTCCGTAAGAGAAAGGTATGTATGATTTCGAATACTCAGGGTAAGTTTTTCACCACAAATTAAAGTTGTCGTACAAAAATGGTGTCGATACGTGATTGTTAATTGTTTCCACGTATATCAAAGACTAAAACTTTGCAACAATTTGAGATCGAATGAATTTAATTTTCAATGAGTTGTTTAGTGTGGTCTGTATACAACTGTAAAATGGCTTATCAGGGTTAGTAAGAACAATGGTGCAGGGCCATTTGAAACACGTCCCAACTAACCTTAACGTTCAATAATTAAAAAATTGTTCTATTAAAATAATTTTTTCCCTTTATGTACAGCGAAGCAGAATTACTAGCGAAAAACTAACTGTGGCCAGACCCTAGTTGAAATCATGGAAAAGCCATTAACAGACGTCTTGATAAATCAAAGGCTTTGTAGCACTGTGGCAAGTAAGTTCAAAATACCATATGTTCCCTCGTGAAGGTATGCTTCGAAGATGCGGGGTAAAAGGATCATCTCAACGAGAAATGACACAACAATATCGATAACCAGGACAACATCATTGGCAGGACATTATGAATGATGTTACTCATGCTAATCTGGTACTGCAGCGTATCGGATGTTTCAACAATCGGGCTTCGCTCAACGCTAAGGGTGAACACACGCTTATTCGTTATCTAATGAAGTCTTCTGCATTGTATGTATTACTGATTATCCATAGGAAAAATTAGAAAATAAGCATATACATACGCTAATAAACTAGATTTGAAAATACCACCATCTTGGATTGAAAATGAAAAATCTGGTAATCACTGTCTAATGGATTTATAAGGATTCCTTAGTCATCGAAAGATCTCTTTAAGAAACATGAGAATACGAACAAGCTTTCAGATATTTTATACAACCCTGAAACAAAATTATTTGCGATATTCCAATTTACCCTATACTATGTTTCAATTAACTGGGATGCAGTGGTTAAATGGGATACCTAACACAGTGTTGATTGAGATGGATTATATATGGTACTTTCGGAGAATACTGAATATATATATATATATATATATATATATATATATATATATATATATATATATATATATATATATATATATATATATATATATATATATATATATATATATATATATATATATATATATATATATATATATATAAATACATATATATATATATACACATATACGATTGTATATTATATATAAGTAAGTATAAGTGTTATCGTGCCGTTCGAATGTGAACTTACTGAGATTCAACGCCGTGAGTGCACATTCAGGGATACTTGAATCCTTTCCGTGTTTAACGTCAATCCTCACCATTGCCTGCGTTTGGTTGAGCACAAACTTGTGGTCTCCAGGAATAGTAAACTGTGGGAATATTTGATGATTGTCTTAAAATTCAATGAGTTAAGATGGTTGATTGAAGTTCATTAGTCTTAAAGTAAATACTGACTAGAAATTGTACGATAAAATAAAAACATGATGCGAGCAATAAGTCCATGAACTTAATTACATTTAACCTCACATGTTCATCATAATGTATACAAAAGAGGACGCTCAAGGTTTTTTTTGATTATATAAACTTCTGAAAATAGTGAGAAGTAGTATAAGTTCGTGTACAGTGTTTGCCATATTGTGCTACTCACGTCATACCTTACAAGATCGAAAGCTTAAAGTTTCATTAATATATTGGGTGTCCAGCATAAACTGAATCAGCAGTCTGAATTTTAATAACTTGGTAAATTATTATCCGATTTAGATGACGTTCTTAAGGTCGGTCTGCTTTTCAGTGAAACATTAGAAGAATGTTTTCATCGATACTTTTAAAAATGTTCAAGTATATCCAGACCACTTCTGCATTGAACGAGTTCATTATTTGAATATTAATAACTTGCTAACTGTTCCGACAGATAAGTTTTTTATTAGATGCGGAAGATTGTAATCTGTTAAAATAATGAAACAATGTTTAATAATGTTGATTGAATGTTCAACCCAAAAACAAATTTTGGGTTGTTACTGTAAGATCGCTACCGTAGCATGCTATAACTGGAGATCACAAGCCCTAACCGACTCACAGGGCGTCTACCTCGAGTAGACGTAAGGCACGATCTCAAAACAGTTGCCTTAACGAAACCAAAACGGCGTAGGTAGCACACCAAAGGTCTTACATTACTAAGACAATCCACACAAGTTAAACAGCAGAAATTGTGATAAAATGAGTGGAGGATTATCAACTGAGTTGCTGACATGTTGATGCCGTGTGTTACAATCAAAGGAAATGAGGAGTTGCTTGCACGTGTTGCTGGAGATTTTCATGGATGTAGTGGAACTCAATTTTATCATCAAAACGAAAGTTAAGTCATGGGTTGTGCTGCAGTTGCAGGCGATGGAACAAAGTTTTCTTTGATCATCAAACATAATGTTAATGTAAATATTTAGGTTTACAGAAGCATATCAAAGATTTAGGTGTTATCATGGAAACAACGTTCAACGCACCGTATTCGCTCTAGACGATGTTCCAGCTCACTCATTCATTGTAAGTTGTGGGTTTCCCAATGAACATTTCATTTGCGTTTGGATACATAACGTTGAAACTCTTTCAAACCCAGTTATTAATCCATTGAAATTTGCTGTAGGATCAATCTTATATGGTGATGCGCTTGCTGCAATAACCTCAAGTGTGGCAGATTCGAATAAACCCAATAGCTCAATGGTAAACGTTGAATGGATATGTTGCCCCATATTCCTGTCACTTAGTTCAAAGGTAATGCTTAACAAACATGATAGGAGATTGCTCTAAAAATAAAATTCTTCGTTACGGAATAATTTACCTAAAAAATTCTCCATGTGATTTTTTGTTGCACATCTTGGTCAATACTGTAGTGATCTACTTGAGAACTTTATACTGATATTTTTGTCGTCGAACAGAGGTGACAATGTTATCAGACTTACGCTGAACTCTGATTTTAGAGTAGCAAACATAGTCTTAACCCAAGAGGGCAATCAAAAATGTACTGCCTTTGAGGAGAGGCAAGGCCACCTGCCTTAACAAAATAACCGTGTATGGCTGATTTACAAACCATGGGTAAGCGCATTAGGTGGCATTCTGTTAACCTGAATTCTGTACAACAAATAATCGTCAGTAAATGAATAGGTCTGTGGTGAAATCGTGCAAAATAGATATGGTTAATTGAAGAAGGACGAGTTAAAGACTAAGGCAGCATAACAAATTAATGCAATAAACTAATAGGCTCACGGCATAATATTTTCCAAAATAACCTGTGTTGAAATAGAGAGTACATACCTGTGCACTACTCATTACTATTGCAAACAATAAACGTTACGTACGGTAATTCCACTCTACCTTTCAATGTAGTCGAGTATTAGCAACCTATGTTTGTATAGCTCAGGTTTCTGGTTTGAGTTCCCAAGTGGTACTCGAATTTCTCTTGCTTGTGATGACAGTCAGGAATACTGACTGATTGAATAACAATCTAATTATTTCCTCACACGTCTAGCTCATCTCTTTATGTCCCTACGAGCGGCTACCTCAAGTAACAGCACAGAAGGACGACAACAGTCACTGGGACATCATCAATAATCTCAAGATGTTAGCATTAGAACTAAAAACATATGTATATGTAGAGTATACCTGATGCAAAATAATGTTTCTTCACTTTCTATGCTGGAAACCAAATATTGCATAAAGCTTTAAGTCAGCTTGCCTCAACAGGGATACACATCATATAAGGACTATTGTAAACAGGACATGAACAGCCATATAATGGACTACGCTAGCGGAGGCCAGTTCATTAAGTGCAGTCAGTGATCAACTGTCAAAGTGCCAACATTGTCGTAGTCTGTCGCTCGGTCTGAATTGCATATTGTTGTTTGTTTCGAGGCACATGGCATTTCTAAGAGGATACTGTTTCAGATTGATTGATTTCAGATTGATTTCCAACCTAGATAAATGGCCTTAGATCATTACCCTGTCTCCAGTTCCTAGACGGAAACGATAATGGATGATGGATCCATTGCTTCATCAGGTTCTCACTGCAATCTACTGTACTCATCACTCCGAGAGATGCTAGACTTTAATTCAACGAACCGCATGACACGTTTCCATTCTGCGACAGTACAGTTCCATACTCCTTGGCTAACTCAAACAGTTTGTTCTAAATTTTTTGTAGAAACGACATGCTTCCTTATTCATGCAAAACGGTGTAAAAACTTTTTTGCCAAGCCTCGTAGTGCTCGGGGAAATTCTAAGGGGACCTGCACAGAACTTCCTGTGCAACTGCTGCTTCGACCGACGCCGGTAGTTCCTTACAAAACTCTTCAGAACGTGCCGGTCTCTCTCATTCAAAATTTAATGCTTACTTTATTTCCTAGTAAATAAACCGCCTTGCCATCGTATTTGCAATGTACATTCACATTCTCTGTATAGCCTTCATGTCAATACCTTTCTCTAAAGAGATATCTATTGCGCACTGATTTCTTTCTGTCATGGAAGGAGACAATGCCATTTGTGTCAAACGGTGCAATACATTTTCGACGTGTCATAAAGGAGGCTTAGATAAATATAGAGCATTTATAGCATCTAGCCCAAGTGTTTCCTATGTTAGCGACTCTAAGAAATGTGGGTATATATGTTTTCCCTAAACTGAAAATTTCTGAAAACGCAGAGGAAACTTTAAAAGAATAAAAAATTAGTACACAACAGTGGCCAGCAGTGCATAACGAAAAAAAATTGAAGGTGGAGGCCAAAAGTCGTTGAGTACGATGGTGATGAGGTGTAGGCCCTCGAGAAATTTTTCACTCCCGTTTTCACAATTAATAAACTGTGAGAAGGATATCTAATGTGGCATGACATCGTTGAAGCACAAGCCAAGAAGCATATTTTTCATACCTGAGGTTGCTTGTTGTAGCCGAGCACAAACGAGATACCAGCAGCCGCCTGTTTGTCACACATCTCAGCAAAAAAGCCCCAAAATTCTTCCAGAAATAGCAGAAATAGTCTCAAGGTTGAGCAGGGGCTGAATAAGTTCTTGAAGTCCTGATACCCCTCAAGATACTTCAACGGCACGAGCTGAAAGTATTTGTATTAAAGAATATCTGCTTTCATTAAACAACTGAAATCCAACAACTAAAATGTTCCTTACTATTCATTCAACTTTCATACGTACATCTTTCCCAATAAACACGATGGTGAAATTAGTTTTCCTGTAGCATGAACATTTATATACATGTGGCCATTCCTAATTTTCAACAAAATTTTGTTCCTTTTTACATCAGTCATCTACATTTCGGCTTTTCAGGCTTATAAATATTTTTCACTGTTTCCGATACTATTGAAAATGTCTACATTATACCGTGAGATGTCACCAACTGGTTTTCAATATATATGAAAATTAAATTCACCTAAAACAAGTGAAATACAATATATGAAGTGGTAAAAATTATTGTAGCGTATATGAAAAATATTTTTCTGTGCACAAAAGAAGTTAGGACAAGTCTTGGGATCCTTGAGTGATCTGAGGTTCTCGCTAATTTACTATGGACGAATGACTTTGTGTAAAAGGAAATTTCTATCATTTGTCACTCAAAAATTGTGGCAAAAACCTACAAAACCGGTTAAATAATGCCGTTTTTGCATGGTTGCCGAATGGTTTACAGAAATATCACAGTATAGTATTCCTCCCTGGTACATATTTGTTA
Source organism: Trinorchestia longiramus (assembly GCA_006783055.1). NCBI lineage: Eukaryota > Metazoa > Arthropoda > Malacostraca > Amphipoda > Talitridae > Trinorchestia > Trinorchestia longiramus. The sequence goes on from VCRD01005054.1 coordinate 29,694, forward strand.
AAAAGCGCCTATGACGGAAGAAAATTAGGTGCGCATTTAATTTCTGATCTCCACAGTTCCACACGCAAAGAAGGTACCAAATCTAATTTGTCTAACTTTGCAGTCTACATCCATTGTCAACATGTTGGAATACGATGATGAATTGAAGGGTGGTCCGCATTAGTGGAGTACTTGCATTTTTTCCCGTAGAAAATAAAAAGTAGACTACTGAATCGTAGTCGCCTCTGTCATCGCTGTGTCAGCGAGAGCATGGGACAGCTAAAGTAGACTACTCGACAGTAGTCGCCTTTAGATTTCCTGCTGAACGCGTATTTTTGCCCTGCTTTGCGAGCACAGCTCTGCCTATGCGTGTTTTAAAGCTGCTCTGCGATTGGTTGCTCGAGAGGGCTAGGTCCCGCCCCTCCTCCTTCTGGTGTAATTATTTTAGTCCAAATAAATTAATTATTTTGGCTCTCAATCAATAGTTTTGTATACTTAAAAAATGCCTGCACTTGTTTTGCTTTTAAAATGCAGTTTTAAAAAAATACGCTCATTTATACGAGTATATGAAGGAAAAAATTTTCTCAGCAGAAAGTGTGAGGGTTTCAATGTGCTACTCAATTAAATAGGGCTTGTTGCTTACGTTTAATGAAGCAACAATTTTTGTGGACAAGCTAATTCTATTGTTTACTTAATTTTGTCTGATACCTTTAACTACTCTCTTGCCGTCGTAAATTTCAGTGATAGTATTTTTAAACCAGAAAAATTTCTTAGATAGTAACTATAGCAATGTTAACACTGGGATCTCAGTTAAAGGAAAACAAATACTGAATTCATTCGTTTCCAAAAATGTTGATACAAACAGAATGTAATACAACCCGATTAAATTTTCAAATTCCTGAATATTAAAGTATTTTTTGAGTACATCTATTGTGATAAGTAATACAATGATCAAGAAAAACTTTAAATATATACTTTGACGTTACTTTAAGGTTCTGGTTTGAAACAACTGAGAAATTCTGGTGACAGTAAGAACACCAATTCTAGTAAACTAATGAAATGGGTATGTACAACAAAACAATTCGAATTATTCAGTTCTTTGTTATTTTACACTCAAAATTCTCAATTCAGATACTGAAACCGAAAATATAAGATCTTCGCATTTAAATTATTGTTAATGATTGAAAGCGTATTGTTTATCTAATTTATCTATGAAAAGTTTACAGAAGGTAATAGTAGAATTTACCCCTATGACCTTCAGTTTGTTCCTTAACCATGAAGTTACGTTATTGTCTACGTGTTAAAAGTCAAGACTGAACGATGAATTTCAACACTAAATGAGTATTAACACTATTTCTTCCACAAACAGATTTTACCTTGTACGTTGTAGGAGGAATGTTGGAATACTTGCCATAAATGCCACTTGTATGTTAGGATACTGATCAGGGAAACGTGTATCAAATGCAAAGGCTTAATTTAGAACATGGTTATGTTGTCGAGATCATTGCGAAAATTATGTCTGGGCGGAGCGTAAGAAGAATAAATATAGTAGAATGAGGTAGCGGTAGCGGGGTTCGAACGCGCGTCTTTCCGCTCGGAAGCGGATTTTCTCACCAGTTGAACAAAGAAGTGCTATGCATTTCAATGGATCTGAAAATGCATTTGTTCTTCGTGACCCGAACTTTTTCATTAATGCGCCTTATTATCAGTATACTTTGTCTTCACCATTCCCAATGGTCAGGTTTTCTGAGCGATACGTAGGAGCAGATGTTTCACTTTGTCGTGTGCAGCAACATTATTGCCTAAAGGCAGGGTTACTGTATCCTTACTAACTTGAAACTGAGAAAACTTTTTACAGTGAAATATGAAAACACTGACTATTTCACCCAAAGCAGTTCTTACTCATCACGGGTGAAACATTGCTTAGGGTTGTAATTTTTGTTAATAACTTATGCAGCAGAATTACATTACAAATTTTAAGGTCAGTTACTTTGGGAGTTCTATTAAATGTAGTTAAAATTAATAACTGAACATTCACTTTCACTATTCTTTTCTACCGCCAGAAGTTGGAATATGGACACAATTTTTATGGAAATTTATGGGAACGTCCCTATGTGTTCAGAAGTATTTCATTGTCGTAAGTGACAGCGTTGCAGGACTCACATTTCGTCATGCAATTTTTGAGGAACATTTAGCAAATTCCTCGAATTTTTAGCTATTTCCTCTGCTTGACTGTTCA
>VCRD01005055.1:13167-38396 GCA_006783055.1 Trinorchestia longiramus
TTGTGTCTGGTGTACCTGTTTACCCCTGTTGTATCATGCCCCTGTTGTATCTGGTGTACCTGTTTACCCCTGTTGTATCATGCCCCTGTTGTGTCTGGTGTACCTGTTTACCCCTGTTGTATCATGCCCCTGTTGTATCTGGTGTACCTGTTTACCCCTGTTGTATCATGCTAGTGGTTCTGTCAGTCAGAGGTCTAAGGAGTGAGAACCAAGTCTTGAGGCCAACAAAAAACTGTAAATTTAACATCTCCATTCAGCACGACATCAAACAGTCGAAATTTCCTCTTACTCATCTGAACATACTCTAATGGAGCGAACATTTCATTTATGTGAAAACGTTCACGCACTAAAGAGATATTTAATTTTACGTATTTAACGAATCTTTAATTTCACGCATTGCAGATATGGTAGATTTTATCCACCAACGAGATGTATAGTTTTGAGAATTAAAGAGATTAAATTTTTCGTAGTAAGAGATACTTAATTTCACATTTTAAATACGTATTCAATTTAGTGTATGGAAGAGATATTTAATTTCACGCATTAAAGAGATCTTTAATTTCACCCATTTAACAAATCTTTAATTTCACGAAATATATTTTTCATTAATTTCACACATTTGATACATTTCTACAAAGCTCACAAATCATCCAGCGCTATGCAGTTATTCAAGGCGTATAATTATGACGATATCTATGTTATTATACGCTATGTAACAAAAATGAATAATAATACACTTCAAAATAAATAAAAACCTTTACACATTTCGTGGAAATTTCTCATATTTTATTCGCTCTGTAGAGCCTGGTTTCAAATTCATTATTATTTTCCCTGTACGAACAAAAACTAAACCATGATTTTTATGATTTTCATGTTTAGCATAAAACTAAACCATGATTTTCTTGTCTACGATAACAAAACTAAACCATAATTTTCATGTCCAGCACAACAAAACTAAACCATGATTTTCATGTCCAGCATAACAAAACTAAACCATGATTTTCTTGTCTAGGATAACAAAACTATACCATGATTTTCATGTCTAGGATAAAAACACTAAACTAGATTTTTCTGTCTAGAAGCCGTCAGGGTCTGTGTATGTTGAATGAACGAATCCTTATATCATTGTTCAAATAATGTCCAACTTGATGTACATGAATAGTTATTTAAATAAATGCATATTTTCGCGCATGAATAGTTACCTAGATAAATACACAGATAATGAACAAAACGATTGTCAGGACTGCAGGACTGATTGATATGAATATGTATGTATACAGTAAATCTCATGATTTTTCCCCAACATTAGAGATTGATTCGACAGATGTAATTATGTAAATATGATAAAAACAGACACTTGGGAAACATTTAATTATTTTTACACAAAAAAAAGACAAAACTGCGTGAAATATGTTAGTTTCATTAAAAATACGAAGCAACGAAAGAGTTACAGATAACCTAGTTCAATAAGTGCACATATCAATTAGCATAAGAATTAGTAGGTAGTTAAAATTATCAGCATGTAATCATTTTACCAACAAATTAATGAAATTAAAACCAAAATATTATAATTACACTAAGTAATTATAATTACAAGTAAATTAATAAAATCGCCTGTAGGTAAATATAAATACAAGCAAATAATTAGAATCATTAACCACATAAGGTCCCACACTCTAGTTTAAGATACTTGTTTATCGTTAAGAAGATTGCATCGCTCCACTAACCTGTACACTTGTAGATCAAGTTAGCCAGTTTGATGTCCCAGAATGTGAAGTATTCTCTGTTACCCATGAGGGGCATGACGAGGGGGTCTTTTGAGACGATGGTGGGGGCTCCATTCTTGCTGAAAAACTGCACTAGCAACAGATGGATTACTTTTGGCTGCAGAAAACTGCAATCAATCTCTCGCAAATGCACCAGCAAGAGATGGATTACACTCTGCTGTAGAAAACTGCACCAGCAAGAGATGGATTACTTTGGCTGCAGAGAACTTCAATCTATCTCTTGAAACTGCACATTCAAGGTATGGATTACATTCGACTGCAGAACACTGTACCAGCAAGAGATGGATTGCACTCGGCTGCAGAAAATTGCACGAGCAAAAAGTAGATTACTTTTGGCTGTAGAAAACTGCGCCAGCAAGAGATGGATTACACTCGGCTGTGGAAAAATGCGAAAGAAACTTTAATGCTAAAGTTGAAGTAACAGTGAAATAGAGACAGAGCATATTTTAAGGGTATAACATGAACGTTGTTCCCACAACATTCTCGTTACAAGTAACGCATTTGTTATGTCAAATAAAATGACTTACCCTGGTTCCATAGTGCATAATGGAAGCTAGGTCATAGGGGATGCCGGGGCTGTAGGTGACATAGCGGTTGAAGTTGTGTCTCGAGGAATCTTTAATATTTGCCTCGAGTATTTCGACGTAGTTGTCCCTATCCATGCGCGACTGCTCGTGTCGGAAGCCAAGAGCGTGTCCGATTTCGTGCACGGCTTGCATAATCTTGAAGGTAAAATAAATAATGCTGTACAGGGTGACTAAATCTAACCAAAATTTTATTATCATTTATTGGCGTCTAAAGTACCAATTGCATGCAAAAGATTAATGCTTTATTTGTTATTGCATACATAAACCGAATTCCGCTTGTCATGGATGAATGTACTATTCTAAATGTGTGTGTTGGGTACCAGTAAATTACATTCGTAATAAAATGTTGGTTATCTTTTTTGGGTGATCCTGTATGTAGCAATTATTTGGAAAATATCTAAAAAATGTCAGACAAAATTAAAAAAGATCCAGTGTAATAATAGCATTTTTTTGTTGGGTTACACTTTGGAATATAAAAACTTAATCGCCAGTGCAGTAAAACGTGGTCGAAGAAGAGTGAAAATAATTTTCATAGTCTTATGGTTACAATGTACATACATGAACATTAGAAGCAAACACCAAACAATATAACGAAGACTGCAGAACAAACAAAAACGTATATTTCCAATAAAGTTGCTACATAAAAAATGCAACAGCATTGGTTTTTAAAGATGCCTTATCATAAGATTTTTAAGTGGTAGGTATTCTATGCATAGTAGATAATATAACAGCGGTACCTACGGGTATAAGTAAACATTCACATCACGCAATGAACGTTAAATATACATGGGGAAACAAATGAAACTTCACTTTTTCAATGATGACGTAAGAGGTAGTCACTGGTGATACATGTAAATTCTGACATGCTAGGTATTATACGCATTTAAGGTGATAAGCGAAATATTTTCTTTATGTACAGCTTAGAATTAACATCATTGCATTTAACTAAATTGGATGTTTAACATCCGAGAAAGACCGAAAAAGAAAAATTATGAGTGAAAAGTTAAAACATGAAGTTGTAATTGTTATTAAACTGAAATTGTAATATCTAGTTACTGGTTGACCTATTTAGTATGACTTGCTGATGATCTATTTAATTTAATCTTTAATACAGTTATCTGTAAATATCATTGCGTTTAATAGAAACGGACGTTGCATATCAAAGAAAGACTAAAAAAAATAAAACAGAGTGAATGTCTCAAATTATCAAGATTTAGAAGATATAGATAAGAAGAGCTGTAGTAAACTAAAATTGTGAGGTTTCACATTCACTTATTGGAGCAAAGTAATTATTAACATTGACGTATAAACTTTAAGATTATACCTTCGAAAAGTAAAATAAAATAACGTAAAAGATGAATAAAAAATATCTAAAATCCTTGGAAGAAGAATAAACTGAAGAGCAAGCACAAATTCAAATACAATTCTACTTATTTTTAGGCAAATTACAATTTGTTTTTTATCAAAAAAATTTTGTTTTTTGTTTTGCATTATGAAAACTGAACATTATGAACATTGAAATATTTATCAGGTAAAGAAGCATCAATTAATAAGCCTGAAATTTAAAAGTAAAAAAGTAAAAAAAAAAACGGTTTTTGATCAATTTAAATTAGACGATTTGACTCCAGAGCTGCGGTATTGTAGCACGAGTTTGACATTTACGTTTGTTTCGTTTGAATATTGTTAACTCTAATTCGGTTCATACTTAAGTTGTGTGACATAAACACATGGTAGACACTTATATGTAACATGTTTCGTTACTAGGTTAAATTTGTGTAATCATGCATAGGAACTAAGTTTTCTGTATTTGTTTGCTACTTTTATATTCGTAAATGATGTATCACGTTTTTTTTAAATTTCTAATTGATTCGTTTTCCTTCATATGCATGGGCAGTTTATTCAAAAACAATGCACCTGAAATTGAAAGAGCCCTTTGTCCAACATCGGACAAGCGGAAACTGATGTTAACATCGTGTCTTCGATTAGGTTTCACACCCTTTGTAGTGGGTGGATGGAATTCAACAACGTTAAAAGAACTTTGAGGGTGATATAGAGAGGAAAATACATATTAGACCTTGTGAATGAGTAGTCTTTGTTCTATCGGGGTCCAGTTAAGCTTTTTCATGAGAGGTGTTGCATGATCGTTTTTTATGGTCTCCTTTGCATACTTTAGCAGCAACAGTCATACATTTCTGTAGCTTTTTTGAAAACCTTTAGGTATATCTCCCCAGACCAAGCATATTTCCATGTAGTGACTGTGTTGATATAGAGCTCTTAAATTTACCTGTATATAAAACACGTGCGATAAAATGTTTCACTGAAACTCCTGGAGAAAATTTAGTTTTGGCAACACTGAGTCGGAAGAAAGTCTCAGAATCCAGAGAAAAACAGCAGGTACGACTAGCATCAAACTTTTCACTTACTTTGAATTAATTCATAATCCTAACGCAGCTGCTAATTAAGTGTTTAATTTTTGACTAGTTTACAAAAAAGTCGTCAACTGAGAAGAAAGACTCGTTCCTATTGCATATATATATTGCATTCCTGTATCGTACGCGGTATTAGTGGCATACGGTATTGCACTCCGGTATCGTACACGGTATTATTGGCATACGGTATTGCACTCCAGTATCGTGCACAGTATTACTGCCCGACGGTATTGGACTCTGTTATCGTTCACAGTATTAGTAGCATATAGTATTGGACTCTAGTATCTTGCACGGTATAAGTAGAGCACAGTATTACTTGCATACGGTACTGGACTCCGGTATCGTGCACGGTATTAGTAACATACAGTATTAATAGCACAGGAATTTGCTATAGCTTAAATCTCACGGTTGTTAGGCAGGATGAAGTTAGGTAAATGGCTTGGCCATCTGAATCTGTTCTTCCTACGAAGGACGCACAACGGTAGGAGCTTATGAAGATGAGATGGTATCCTTCGAAATCCTTCTCGACTTCCTGGAACTGGAGACACGTATTGTCCGTCCAGACACGGATGGCCTTGCGAACCAGTGCCCTGTTTATACCACCTGGAAAATACACGAGTATCAGCTAAAGTGTCTGGAATAAAGAAGAAAATCAAGCTCTAGGATCTGAAATAAAAAAGAGAAATCACTTTAAGTGTTTCGAATGAGGAAATTCCTGTTTCAGTATCAAGAATAAAGGATCAAATTGGGCTTAATTGTTCAAAGAAAGAAGAAAATAAGGTTTCAATATCTAGTATTAAAAAATGCATTACGCTCATCTACCAGTAATAATAATTTTTATTTACCTTAAAGTATGTCAGACATGAAAGGTGCGTCGAGTGGTTGTACTATAATAGAAAACTTCAAAATACAATAATTTTAACATGCAGCATGAAGACACGCTGCTCGATTTCTAGTCGACAACAGAAGATTTGATCTGTTAGTATTGTGTACCGAAGATATTTCAAAGATGACACTTGTATTTGTTACTCGTGAATAAAGGTAAAAATATTTGGAGCCTGTATGTTTAGATAATGCCTATTCTGCCGTATCAGAGGCTTGTTTCATAAGTTCAAGTTCAAATAATTGATGTACGTAGAAGCTCAAGGTGAAATTTCGAACATGTTTCACCACAACTGTGAGATGCAGAAAGACCAAATGTTGACTTATTAGCATTTAGTCTTAAATTTACTCCTTGTCTTATTTTGCGTCATACTGGAAGTAACATAGTTACAGCATAATGGTACTGTGAACACCAAACTGAGAACTCAGATACCTATTCCTACATGATTCGTAGCCCCTAAATCAAATGAGGTTTACCCTTGAATTAATATGGAGAATCACTGCTGAGATTGCCCTTATGATGGTGCAGTGGCTGAGCCAGAAATTAAGTTTAGATAATACAAGTCCTTGTGCATACAAGAGGCTGAGCAAAAATGACTTCACTTTTTAAATGAAGTAGTTGATATAACCCAATCAGTTTCGAAACTTTGGTTTAAGCAATTAGTTACCAGTCCTCGATTTAAGCCATTAGTTACTGATCTTCGATTTACACCATTAGGTACTAAGTTTCGAGTTATACCATTTTTACTAGTCCTTGAGTCATAGCATTAGTTACCAGTGGTGGAGTTACACTTTAAGTTGTCATTTTTTGATTTAAACCACTAGTTACCAGTCGTCTATTTGCACCACCAGTTATCAGTTGTCTATTTACACTATTAGTTAACAGTTGTACATTTACAACAATAGTTACAAATCGTTCATTTGCACCCATTACTCAACAGGCAATTTACGTTATTAGTTACAAGGCTACTTACATCATTAATTTCTAGTCGTTATTAGAAACTAATACAATTAAGTCATTACTTAAGTCACTATAGAGGCCCCTAAACAGACTCGAAATACTTTATCTCGACCCTGTTTAACTCTTTCAGGATCACACTTTTGATAAAAAGAACTATGAAAAACGCTCAAAACTTATAAATTCATGGGGATATTTCCTTACATTTACGATGGTGGTACAAATTTTGAGTGGCTGAGCAGCGCAGGAACTCAATTTTAAAAAGTGGTATGCTTTCTGTACCAACAAGCATCAAACATGACCTCTTCGGAGGTATGGAATGTGTTCCACCACACTTGAAAGGGTTAAATGAATTTCTTTCCTCCATGTTCACCACTCACCAAAACCAAAAGTGTACGGTACAGTGACTGTGCCATCGCTTGCTGCCGGCCACAACACCCCCAATCCTACTGTTGCCTTCCTGAAATCCATTTGTCTGTGCACCAAAATGTCGCCCTCCAACACACCCAGCTCCGATGTCTCTGGTTCAGCCTGGAAATTACGATTTTGTCGACTTTTAGGAAGTGGCAGGCATGTTGCAGGTTGTGGTCGTAATTTTGTACTACTTCAGTACGATAAAACAGAATAAAATAGAATACAATAGAATAAAATAGAATATGATAGCAGAAACGACCATTTGCTGTCTAATATTAAGGCATCAACTATGCATATGTACTTTCATCACGTACAGATATTTCCTTCTCATGCATGCACTTTAATCACGCCAAGACATTTCTGTCACACACAAGCACTACAATCACACAAAGGCCTCAAGAAATTAAAAGAATATGAAGTCAGTAATTCATAGTACTGGGGGATTCCATATCCAATATTTATATCGAGACAATTTTTGAATGCTCCCACAGTACCTGCAGAAACGATATTTTCGGGCAGTTGGCTCCAGGACTTTTGCTGGAAAAAAGATCAGAGTCTGCGATGACTTGAAGTTTCTTATCCCTAGCTTATGGTTGTTATTTCTGGTTTCTATGTAATAACCTCCGTCAAAAAGCTCTTCTACGGTAACATGGTTAAGCTGTTGAGATATTTATAGACTTTGGTGCATTATGATAGCGGTCTTTGTTGTTTTGGGAGATGAATTCAAGCTGCAGAAGATACTTTTTGTAGCTGAGATTATGGAGTTCAGGAATAGTTTTCGTTGCTTTACACGGAATTTTCTCTATTTTGATAATATCTCTTTGTAGGGTAGAAAAGATACTACATATTCCAGATGTGGCACGTTTGGGACTTTATGCAGCAGCAATATTATGTTCTTTGACCTATTCAAAGTTTCATGCAATGAAACAGAGGATCCAGCTTGCCTTTCTGACGCCGTTTTCCACTTGTTTGTCATGCCTGAGATTTTCAGTACTAATGATACCAAGATCTCCTTGTCGCTGTACTGCTTTAACAGGTGTGCCTTTCTTCGTGTTGGAAATACTGCTGATCAACACCAACGTCCATTACTGAACACGCATCAATGTTAAAGCTCATTGGCCAGGTTTCGGTCCAGTGTAGCTGACGGTTTTACTGATGAGTAGACGATTTTACTGGTGAATAGACAGTTTTACTGGTGAATAGACGATTTTACTGGTGAATAGACAGTTTTACTGATGAATGGACAGTATTACTGATGAATGGACAGTTATACTGATGAATTCGACAAAAGAGAAGCAGTTTCTACAAAGTTAATCATGAAGTAGACTCACAAGAAAGGATTAACCTGAGCAATGCATCATTATTGGCTACAATGTAGTGAATGAAAAATATATTGAATTCAAATTACAAACCCTTCAAGCAAAACAATTTGTTCCATCGTAAGCTTACAGGCTGTCACAAACTCATCAACAGGAGACAATATATACATTTTACAAACAAATATTTCTAACACGATATTGGAAATGTAAAAACTCGGTATCCAGGTCTTAAATAGGCTAATGTCACTTACTTTCACTACCCCATTCTTTTTGTACAAAAGTTTCTTTAAGTCAAACGAGGTTCTGGTCAGCAATTACATAATTTATATATATATATTATATATATTATATTATTATGTCCCTGTGAAACATCTGGGTTATTTAACTTCCTCTCAGAAATTAGGAGTAAATGACAGTTGCATTTTTAAAACGAGTTATTCATTATAATTTTTGTGACACGTCAGGAAGATTTTTATAGCTCATATAAGCTACATAATTGGTGTGAATGGGAGGTATCCTCAACAGTTGGGAGAGTAGGAGGTATCCTCAACAGTTGGGAGAGTAGGAGGTATCCTCAACAGTTAGGAGAGTAGGAGGTATCCTCAACAGTTGGGAGAGTAGAAGGTATCCTCAACAGTTGGGAGAGTAGGAGGTATGCTCAACAGTTGGGAGAGTAGGAGGTATGCGCACCCACCAGTTGGGTGTGAGCGGAGAGTATCCTCAACAGTTGGGGGAGAGTGGGAGGTATACATACCCACCAGTTGGGTGTGAGCGGAGAGTATCCTCAACAGTTGGGAGAGTAGGAGGTATACATACCCACCAGTTGGGTGTGAGCGGAGAGTATCCTCAACAGTTGAGTAGAGTGGGAAAACTTCTTATGTAACGCGTGAGGAATGCGCTGGGGTGTTGTCGTAATGGAAGAGAATTCCACGATGGAGCTTTTCTGGACGCTTTTTAGCTGATTCTACTCGCAATTTCCACAAAACTTTTACATAATAGGCTCCTGGGACAATTTTTTGACCTTCTAAAAAGTCTACATGTAAAACTCCTTCAGAGTCCCAGAAAACGGATGTCATTACCTTGTTGACAGACCTAACAGATTTCAATTTGATTGGGCCAGATGATCTGCGTGGAAGCCATTGTTTTGCCTGCAGGATCGTACTGGTAAACCCATGTTTCATTCCCAGTGATGATTTGACTGAAAAAGTTATTTTCATTCGCTTCAATTTTGGTTAAAATTGCCGTTGACAATTCACTTCTAAGATTTAGCTGATCTGGGCTAAGCTTTTGGGACCCGTTGCTACGAAAGCTTACTAAGGCCTAAATCGTCATGCAGAATCAAATGAGCTGAACCAACCGATATGCCCATAGTCTGAGTTATCTGATAAACTGTCAATCTCCTATATTCTTCGACTATGGTTCTAACAGCATCAACGTTTTTAAAAGTTTTCGAGGTTGTTGGTCTTCCACGACCCTCATCATCTTCAACAGCTTCTCTACCATCTCGAAATCTTCCAATCCATTTGTAAACGCAAGTTTTCTTCGGAGCATGATCCGCATAGACGTTCTGCAAAGCTTGAATGATACCCGTTCCTTTCCAACCAGGCTTTACTAGAAATTTTATGTTGGTTTTTATTTCGAAATCTTTACGTTCCATTGGGCAAAAAATTACCTTATTAACAACTATAACCTCATGGCTTTGTTTCCAGGCGAATACCGATTGCTAACAACTGTTAGATAGCCAGGATCATGCTCTTTCTGGCTGACATTTTCGAGTATGTTTTATTTTGTTGGTACTCGGGTCATGGGAGCATTCCGCGTATTTTTTGAAATGCCCTCGTATATTGCAATCAATTGAGAATATATTTCAAAATCAGACTCGCGCAGCAAAAATGAATGGTACTTGCAGAATTCGGTGCGCTATCATAACCCTAAATGATTTCAAAAACTTCTGAAAAACTATCGCCAAAAGCGTAGTTTTGAAGAAGCCAGTAACCGAGAACTAAGCACAACACAGATCTGGTACCACAACAGTTGTTACTCAAAACACTTCTATCCTCTTCGCTGAACTCTGTACTCAAAACTGATTTGGTTCCCATTGAAAACGAAACTACATTCAAAATTACGAAACTCCTAACTAAACAAAAAGTCTATGTTCATCACAACTGACAAATGCAGTATTTTAAAGCTTTAACCATGAAGTATTCAAGAGTACAATTTTATGTGCAGCATGAGATTGGCCTAACTTTGTAGACTTGGAGAAAACACTGTAAAGTTAAAAGACCTAACTTAGAAGAGATAAACTAAAGGCATCATAATTTTTAATCATTAAATAGTGATTACAATGACAAAATGTGAAGTTGTATCATGAATCAGCAGTAAATACTTTTTCAAGTAGAGGAAAAAGTTAGAAGAAACGTACTAAAATTAAAAAGGTATAAGTTTAAATGTTATGAGAGATAAAGATTCAAATCTGCAGTAAAATTTCCAAAATATGTTCGCTAAACTTTTTATGCACGCACATTAGAAAACAAAAATTGGCCAGAACACATTGACTGGCGTGAACACATTGACTGGCGTGAACACATTGACTGGCGTGAACACATTGACTGGCGTGAACACATTGACTGGCGTGAACACATTGACTAGTTCACATACCTCATATGAGTTACACCCGTCGTTGGACGCTCTATGAATATTTTAATGAGAATTCAACAATTTTCCGAAGAGTGAATTTTCTCCACATTACGTGTTGATGAAATTAAAAACGTACAGAGAACGCAAACACTTTAGTTCGCAGACGTTGTTCAACTGTGTGGTCGCATGAACAGCACAAGTTTGTATTCCGGCTTCATTGTGCTTTCCTAAGGTTACTTCCGAAATTAATTCTTTTTATTTGGAATTTGCCTGGTTTTGTGACCTTTTTAATGGTATAAACTGAATATTGATTGTATTTTTGGAAGGTGTTCCAGTCATTAGAGCAATTTTAATTTGTAATTAGTGGCAGATACCTGAATGAATGTGCGTTTTGTACTTTAAAATGTACGAACATATGGAAAAATATGCTCAATTTTATCTCAACTATTTCAGACATGTTCTCAGCAGCAAAAAGTAGTGTGTTTTTACAGTATTTGGATGTTTTTTCACCCATGTAGGAATATGTACGAGTAGAATTACTGAAATGAAAACCAGTACATGTACCAATTTATCAAAGACGTATATTGTTTGTGCATAGGGTGGTTACGCCTACTTCCCCTCATGTGAATTTAGAAATAAAAACGAAAAGCCAAAATACATTAGCTTTAGTCCGAGATGGTGCTTAATAATTCCAATATTCACCCAAACTCGATTTATGTTACTTACCTAGAAAAATATAGAAATCAAGTACAAAAATTTCGAATCAAGTACAAAAATTTGTAATGAATTAGAAAAATTTGTAATCAAGTACAATAATTTGTAATCACGTACAAAAATTTGCAACCAAGTACAAACAATTATTATCAAATGCATAGTGTTGATTGGCGCCCGCTGCGAGTGAGGGTGGGTCAATATACAGGGTGTCCATAAAGTCTCTTATAAAGACTCTCATAAATTCTCAACAGCACCTTTTTCACAAACAGAATCCCTGAAACACAGAAATAAAAAAATGTAATTATAAACTTTAACAAACACTGAATACAATAGAACAAATTTGAATGAAATATTTCGTCCATTGCATTTGTAATAAATTTTTGAAATGGTAAAGAAACTTTATGAACACCTTGTAGAGTGCAGAATGTGGTTCTCAAATGGAAATTCCGTCACTTGGTCGGTTCTCACCTGCACGGAGCGGGCGGTGGCCCCCCAGTTCACCACGATGCAAAGCAAGCAGCATCGCAGTGCATGCTGATCTTGCACCGTCATGTAGGATTTCTGTTTACTGAATTACTCTCACGTAAATTTCTTACACAATTCTCTGAACGAAGACTGTGTTACCAAAAAGTTAGCGCAGTGTTTGCCAATCACTCTTTACACTGACAAGAATTATATTATTATTATATTTTGTTAAAATGACTAAATTTTAAAATATTTACGAGGAATTTAGACCTAGAGTTATTGAAGAAGGATGTGTTGGTGCATTTAAATGCAGTTTTTAGCACATGGAAATCAAAAATAGAAAGTACAATGGTGATCGATTTCAAATGCATTCAACACTGAGGAATAATACACTGCATTCAGGGAGAATATTTTTGATGCAGGGAAAATATATTTTGTTGATTGAAAATAAGCTTTATGGAGAAACACATTTCATTGAGAGAAAATACACTTCATTGCAGAAATATACACTTCATTGGGGAAAATACCCTTCATTGTAAAAAAATACCCTTCATTGTGGGGGAATACACTTCATTGCAGAAAAATACACCTCATTGTGAGGAAATACACTTCATTGTGGGATAATGCACTTCATTGCAGAAAAATACACTTCATTTTGGAAAAATACACTTCATTGGGGAAAAATATGCCTCGTGGAGGGAAAATACACTTCATTGAAAGAAACGCATGTTTATGAGAGAAACACATGTCATTGTCGGAAAATATACTTTTTAGAAAAAAAGTTTCTCAATTAGAAGGAAAGACACTCGAGAGACAGAACACACTTCATCGAGGGAAACACACTTCAATGTGAGTAAATACGCTTTTTTAAGGAAACTTCGCTCTATTGAGGGTAAGTGCACTTAATGGAACGAGAGGAGTAAAAAAAGTGAGGGAAGTTAGAGGGATAAAAGGTAGAACTCGTCGTGATGATCAGTGGTGCCGAACTGAGCAGTCATAGAACAGCTGTGACCATTGGTGTGGTCTTGTGATTGTGTCACTGACAATCACTGTACAGGTGCAGTGATTGTGTCACTGACAATCACTGTACAGGTGCAGTGATTGTGTCACTGACAATCACTGTACAGGTGCAGTGATTGTGCCACTGACAATCACTGTACAGGTGTTGGGATTGCTGCATTAATCAGATCATTAGTTCTGCTCAATTACTCGAGCTGCAGGACAAAGAAAATGAACAAGCGCAGAAAAATGACTTTTGAATTGCGAAAATAACGAGAAGACAAAAATATAAATTCAGAAGCTAACTTTGACTGAATGAATTAATCTCTTGTCACAGCTGCTGTTCACGTCAGGCTGTTTTCTTGTCACTGTTTCACAACACCAACACGTGGAAATTGTGTTCAGTGAAAGTATATACTGTATATATATATATGAACTTTCATAACGTGAACAGTGTAAATAACATTAACGTGTATAACGTGAACAATGTGTATAACATGAAAGGTATATATAACGTATTTTAACAACTTTGGAGAAAATGTATGTACGTATATATATATATATATATATATATATATATATATATATATATATATATATATATATATATATATATATATATATATATATGTAGAGTTTCTACAGAAATTAACTCTCGAAAGACTACAAATTTGATTTGTGGATTATTGTTTACTGATTTTCCATCAGTTCCAGCATGCCTGCAATTTTTTTCAATAATGATAATAGTTTACGTTCCCGTACAGTATACATGCCAGCACAGTATACGTGCCAGCATAGTATACGTGCCAGCACAGTATGCGTGCCAGCACTGTATACGTGCCAGCACAGTATGCATGCCAGCACAGTATGCATGCCAGCACAGTATACGTGCCAGCACTGTATACGTGCCAGCACAGTATGTATGCCAGCACAGTATGCGTGCCAGCACTATATACGTGCCAGTACAGTATACGTGCCAGCACAGTATACGTGCCAATACAGTTTGCATGCCAGCACAGTATGCATGCAGCACAGTAACGTGCCAGTACAGTTTGCATGCCAGCACAGTATGCATGCAGCACAGTATACGTGCCAGCACAGTATACGTGCCAGCACAGTATACGTGCCAGCACTGTATACGTGCCAGCACAGTATACGTGCCAGCACAGTATACGTGCCAGCACAGTATACGTGCCAGCATTGTATACGTGCTAGTACAGTTTGCATGCCAGCACAGTATACGTGCCAGCACAGTATACGTGCCAGCACAGTATACGTGCCAGCACAGTATACGTGCCAGCACAGTATACGTGCCAGCACAATATGCGTGCCAGCACAGTATACGTGCCAGCACAGTATACGTGCCAGCACAGTATACGTGCCAGCACAGTATACGTGCCAGCACAGTATACGTGCCAGCACAGTATACGTGCCAGCACAGTATACGTGCCAGCACAGTATGCATGCAGCACAGTATACGTGCCAGCACAGTATGTGTACCAGCACAGTATACGTGCCAGCACAGTATACGTGCCAGCACAGTATGCGTGCCAGCACAGTATACGTGCCAGCACAGTATACGTGCCAGCACAGTATACGTGCCAGTATGCCAGCAACTGTACAGCAGCTGAAAAGGTTGACCGCTGCTGCAATTCGCACGATTTTCAAAGTTAATCAAAACTGAATTTAACGGAACAAAATCCATATCATTAATAACTTTCAATTAACATAGATCCTTACAGTTATATTTTTTGCCCTGTGAACTTGAAATCAGAGTGTTCTTTTTTCATTCAGCTATACATATAAAATAATCTTGATGCATCAAATGTCAGAAATATTCAGAAGGACAATTAGTTCGACAACCGAAACTTCAGGAAAAATGAATCACTGCTTTTTCTTAGTCAAAGTCCAATTTTTATTGTGTTCACTATGAAGATTTATTGGCTCTGCTAAACATCTCACATCTCAATGAATAAATATTCTTCCTTGATATCAACTGACGGTTGTGGTGAGTGCGTGTACACGTGCTACACGCACATGTGTGTGCGTGTACACCTGCTGAACGCACATGTGTGTGCGTGTCCACGTCCTGCACGCACATGTGTGTGCGTGTCCACATCCTGCACGCACATGTGTGTGCGTGTACACGTGCTGCACGCACATGTGTGTGCGTGTACACCTGTTGAACGCACATGCATCATGTACACGATATCTGTCATAAAAATAATATTAAAGATGCGTATGTACATACTATTAATGTATGTTGACAGGAATACGTATAAATAAAATACAAAAAGACTTATTGTGCATGATGTATACGTGACATTTATGTAATGAAGAACGTTGTTATGTTTAAAGCTCATCTCACCATGAAAAATGTGTGTGATGTTCATAAACTAAAGCACACAAGAGAACTGTGACAGATAAATGATTTCCCAGCTAACAGTTAAACTTCAAAACCAATCCTCACTTTCGTTAGATGTTTTTATTAAAGTGCAGCTGTTGTTTATTGTTAAGTTCACTTATCAGTGATGCAATGCATATGAATCTAATAACTAGTTTTATTTCATGAAGTTATGACTCAGTGATCTTGTTTGAACCACTTGCAATAAAAATATGTTTTGTTGTAGACTGTTGTTCCTGTTAATCTTCTGTTTTGTAACTTTTGCGGGGTTAACCAAGTCTCAAACAGTAACAAAGATCGTGTAGGCTTTCTGTCTTTTATTGGTTTCCAGTTTTGTACTGGTTTCCAGTTTCGTATTGGTTTCCTACGGGTATTTTGTATTATTCTTCCGTTCTGTATTGGTTTCCTGTTTGGTATTGCTTCCTCTTATCCACCAGCTTCCTAAAATTCTCGTATTCGATTAATTTCTAGAAATTTATTCCATTTTTCTTTTCTTCTTTCATGCCTAGAAACACGTACAGAGGAAAAAATGCAGCTATAGAACATGTGCAGTTCCACTGACATGACCACTAGGACAAACGAACGCGCATCATGTGCATCATGTTTTCCGTTCTGCATTGGTTCACTATGTGCAGCATGTGCAACGCATGTATCATGATCACCATGTGCAGCATGTGCAACGCATGTATCATGATCACTATGTGCAACATGTGCAACGCATGTATCATGATCACTATGTGCAGCATGTGCAACGCATGTATCATGATCACTATGTGCAGCATGTGCAACGCATATATCATGATCACCATGTGCAGCATGTGCAACGCATGTATCATGATCAGTATGTGCTGCATGTGCAACACGAGAGCATAGAACTCATTAACAATAATTGCATTTAGTATCATTTAGTACATCCCATTAATGCAAAGTGAAATGAGTAGAACAAAGTAAACTATCTGACTTAATTACTAGCACTGCACCGTGCATTTTAAAGGAAATGATTTCGAGTCTTCATGGCTTAAACAAAAAATAACATCATAACTTATGACTCTTGTTATTTGAAGCGCTGACAGTAAAATTCCATTTCTGTGGGTGTGCTGATATTCTTTATTAATAAAAATATGATAATGTGGTTTATTGTCGTAGTTTTTCTGATGTTGTTTGTTAACTGAAATTTTCTTATTTAAAGACAGAAATAATCTGATACGGCTTCTTGACACACAGGTTCATGACTAACAAGGAGCTTTCAATAAGATTAGTGTAAAGCAATCTATATGCAGGGAAAATTCTCAATCTTAATTCCATCCTGAAATTTTATGCTGAAACCAAGAAGTTCAGCTGAGAATTTGGATGGAACTACAACTTTGTCATGTACAAGGTGTCACAAAGTACCGGGACCAGAAAGAATATAGTACAACGCAGTAAGTTTATGCTTTAAGAAAAACAAATACACTTTTGTAATGAGAATAAAAATGGTTTCATTTACATCACGATTTCTACTTAACAAAATTATCCCCTTCAAATGGTCACTCTTAACTCTTAAGCATTCATGTGCTCTCGTAACTATGGTATGTATAACCTAACGTCACATATCGGATAGCGTTAATTCTTTAGTTCATCAACATTAATTAACTTAATGCACTTTTTATCCTCTTTTCAATTGTATATCTGTTTTTTCCACTTTCAAAGCTCTGCATTATGACATTTTGTTTCTGGATCCCGGAAAGCTGGGACATTTTGCGTGACAAATACAGGTCACAGTTGACCAACAGGACTCGTCCAGCAACACATGCGTTGGTGGAACTTCCTGGAGCTGCATCAGTTGTGAGGCAAATCATCACTCCAGAAAAAGAGTAAGCATGGTGCCATACAGATACCAGTACAGCCATGACTACTATGCTGATACAGGAACAGATACCATACGGATACTAGTGTAGAAACCATACGTACTGATGCCAGTTTAAATAAAAGGCTGATTCCATGCCGATTCCATTCTGACTCCAGTGAAAATACGATGCTGATACTCAGCTGATACCCTGGTGATACTATGCTGACACCAGTACAGATACCATGCAGATATGATACTGGTACCCAGCTGATACCCTGGTGATACCATGCTGACACCAGTACAGATACCATGCTGATACGACAGCAGCGGTGGAAAAAGCTCGACTGAAAATTGTGCTGCAGAAACAGAAGCGATGATCAACACAAAGAAAACAACAGAAGATGTTGTAGACAACAAAAATGTGCCAAACACAGGACAGTAATGACCTCTTACCCAAGTTCATTTTCACGTTCGGTTGATGAGGAAGCCTCTTTGACGAGTAACTGAAGAGAAAGAAGAGAATAGAAGAAGGAAAGTGTTCAGGTGGAGGACTGGAAAGAGTCTGTATCTGGTTGAAAGGTACACACTCAGAAAAAAGTAATTTTAAAGGTTGATGTATCACAAAATTCGATCAACTTCACACATATTTCCACAGACAGGACATGCGTTCAACATGTAGCAGTACCAATGACAAGTTATTGGTACATGGTACTTACTATTGAGTGTTAGGTAGATATCGAAGGTACCACAATATGGTACCAAGCAATGAAGGATATAATACCTAGAAATTACAGCCAAGGAGTTAATACTGCAGATACACAATCATGGAATTAATATGAAAATTATCGTTACTGTTTTGGAGTGGAAAGAGATCTAAATAATTTTGGATTTAGTAGCGTGGGTCTTTAACTTCCTGAGGAAAATTAAACTTTTTACCTTGCTGAAACTTTTTATTACACTTGACTGAATGACAAAGTACATTAAATGACGGAGGTTCTCATAGTTGAGACGACTGATCATTAAAAACTGCAAGCGGCGACTGGATGTCAAACGACGTCAGTATCAATTTTCCTGTTCTGGTTAAATGTAAAATTAAAACCTTGTTTGTCTTCCTTTCGTTGTAAAAAATCTGCTGAGCAAAATATATTTCAATGAATTAAAGTAACCTTTCTTTTGACTGGATACAACTGTGAATGGTGTAATTTCAAATTAAGAAGTAACACAAAGGCATTCCTATTAAGATTTTAACTAATCACATACCTAAAACAAGTTCTTCTACGTATCAATTTTCTGTTCCAAAAATCTAGAAAACTTGTAATTCCACGCATTCTAACAGTCAATCCAACAGCAAGAAAAAATTTCTGAATGACGCAAAAGAAGTCAACTTGGTATCATAGACGGACATCTCATTTCGCTGACGATGCTCCTTCTCACACAACGCCATTCATCTCAGAAAAGACTGTACGTTGCTGTAAACTTGGGACTGATGGAGTACTGGCCGTCGAAAAGAACGTTCAGTTGAGTACCAATAGAAGATACAATGACCCTAGTGGTACCACAGAGGCGGTACGTGTCTCTGTTATGGAAGTTGTTACCGGCGTAGTTAAAGAGAGCGTAGGATTGGTCACACGAAGGATTGCCTGCGTTGAACTCTGTCACTGTCATGTTGATGCGCTTGCCAGCAGGAGCCTGTAATTGTTTGCTTCAAGTTATTCAGTTCATGTTTATTACCTTAAATCTTCAGTTGGTTGCAAAATAAATTTGTGAACATGCAAATGATTTTGAACAATTAGTTTTGTAAATGAATTTACTAATTGGTTCTCTGATTTCTAGTGGAATGAAAATTTAATAAATGGGTCTTCAGTTGCTAGTTGAGTCAATTATTTATAACCCATGTCTTTCGTTTAGAAAATAATATTTCAGTAGATAGTGAAATTAATGTTACAAGCTTTCGGTTTACATTTTAGGTAATGAGAAACTAAGACTGAAAACAATTGATACGTAAAATTGCATTTTAAAATAATAAACATATTGTGTACCATTTTATGAACTCTTTGAACGAATTCTGTCCTAGTTTAAGTGTCCAATTAGAATGTCAGGTTCCATTTCATGGACCACGCATCTAGACCGTACAAATGGTATTGATCAATTGTACATTATTGTTTTGTACATTAATAAACTTAGGTATTCTGACGTTACCCATGTAAACATGGCGAGCAGCTCCCGTAGATTTTCGTCGAGTTGAACTGATTTCACTTCAGTGATGAATGTTGTAGATTTTTGTATATGAGGAAGTACATTTATAATGCAATTAAATGTTCTTTTGTATCAATCTTCAGACAGATTTGATGCTGAACACTGAATTGTATCTGACAAAACTTGATTGGTTGTGAACATTCAAACGATGGGATAAAAATTTATGAACTTCATTTCAATTTAGCAGCAACCTGATCATGTTGCTTGTGTGTACAGATGCCCCATGTATGTTTGTGTCCCCTGAACTCCTATGGATGATAATAATAATAATAATCCATACTTACAATACTTTAAACAAACTTTACTTTACTTTACTTTAAACATACTTCCATACTTTAACTTTAGGTGCACGGAAATCCTTCAAAACAATAAATAAATTTCCTAAAAATTGATTGAAATTTACTTATACTTTCTTACGTATGAAATTCACTCAGAATTTCTGACGTATGAAATTCACTCAGAATTTCTGACGTATGAAATTCACTCAGAATTTCTGACGTATGAAATTCCATCAGAATTTCTGACGTATGAAATTCCATCAGAATTTCTGACGTATGAAAGTCACTCAGAATTTCTGACGTATGAAAGTCACTCAGAATTCCTGACGTTTGAAATTCACTCACAATTCCTGACGTGTGAAATTCACTCACAATTCCTGACGTGTGAAATTCACTCACAATTCCTGACGTGTGAAATTCACTCAGAATTCCTAGCGTATGAAATTCACTCAGAATTTCTGAGATATAAAATTCACTTAGGAATATCACAATTGAATAACAAGTGCTAGTCAGCAGGTTATTTAAAAAGAATAACATACCCGTAGCCACCACTCGCAGACTGGACTTGAACTGAAGTTGTCAGGCAGTGTGATGCTTCCAGCAGCTCCAACTCCCAGCATAACGAGCTGACACATGTTGTTCTCATTAGTATGTTGATGTTAATGGCTCTAACTCGTGTCCTAATGAGCTGACACATGTTGATCTCATTAGTATGTTGATGTTAATGGGTCTAACTCGTGTCCTAATGAGCTGACACATGTTGTTCTCATTAGTATGTTGATGTTAATGGGTCTAATGTCCTAATGAGCTGGAATATGATGCTCTTATTAACATAGTATTGTTAGTGTGTCTAATGTCCTAATTAGCTGGGACATTGTGTTTCCATTTGTAAGGACATTAATTCTAATATTCAGGATATTTTTCCCCTTTTGTGTCATTCTGTGGTATTTATTAACTTAAATCTGACACGGTGTGAAGGTAAGGTGGTATAAGGTCTATTTTTGGCATCTCACTGCATTCTTTCATATATTTCCTGAGGTCAAATATAGCTCAGCATGATACGTAGCCAAGCCTACGCAATCCTGACAATCAGTGTGTTAGTACCGTTTCCTATGGAAAACACTCTAAGTGTTTTAATATGTTTCAATCGCTCTAAAAGTGTGTTTAAAAACACTAAAATATTTTTCAAAATACCGTAAAAGTTAAAAAAAACACATGTGGGCGTATTTTAATGAGGTAGTACTACTCCGTGGAATTTTCACGTATCACGAGTAAGTAAGGAAAAACTTTTACTTTTATTTTACCAGCAGTGTACTATTTAGGGAAGACTTTTTTGCAGTATATACTTTGCTTTATAAATGCATCATGACTCACCTGTTGACACTCATTGTTGACAGCCTCCACGTAGATGTAGAAAGGAGGAGACCTGGGGTTCGTGTAGGACCTGTACGTGAAGTATGCAAGTGTAGACGCGTAGTAAATGTTCTGGCTGGTGTTGGCGCTAGTGATCCTGTGAATAAGACGCTGTTACTAAAGACCTTCATTATCACTATTAAATCACGAGATAAGTAATCAGTTCTTCTATAGAGAATTTACCTCAAGTTGATAAATTTGATGGATTTAACAGCGAGGAATTTAAATAAAGATATTTGAGTGCGTAGAGTTTTTTGTAAACGAATATTTTTCCAGAGGCTTAATATTTTATTTATATTTGTGCTGTACGAGTAAAAGTCAAGCATATAGAAAATATAAGATTATTTATCAATGTTATATGACCACAAAATTATAAAAAATACGTTTTCTGGTTAGTTTGTTCAATAAATTAAATACATTTTTCTGTATAAATTTAAAATTTTTAATATATATGAAATATATTTATGAGCTGCAGTGACCCTAATGCCAATTCAAGTTTTTGAAATTAGCAAAAAATATTATTTTGCAATCAAAGCTTGGTTTAGATACAGAACAAATGAATAAAATGTGAATGAATTGAGTAAAATTTTAACGACCAATGAATTTTGGTCTGAAATATTTCTGGGTTTACAACAAATATTAAAGAACAAGCACATCCAGTTACATCATCGACCTGTTAACTTCTCAATCACAGTTCATTTTATTTGTGTTTATTGATCAATGTTGCGTATGAATTGAACATGATATGTGACCAGATTGTGTTGACATTTTCTTCGAATCAGATACATAATGCTACGAATCTCGACATTTCACACAAGCAACTTTTTCGTTTAAATAATTTTTGGTCTAATTTTTCTGCTTTCACAATAATCAAATCAATTTCTCTACCAACGTTGATATTCCAACTTATTTTAAAAATTGCAACTCATTCTGTACTCTCCAGCTGGACGAGAGCAATGCAATTGAAGGGTGGAAAGCACTAGTGGACTACTTGCATTTTTTCCCACAGGAGAAAATGCAAGTAGTCCACTAGTGCTTTCCACCCTCCATATAGTAAACTACTGGATCGTAATCGCCTCTGTCAGCGCTGTGTTAGCGACAGCACGGGAGTGGACTACTTGCATATTTTCCCGTGGAAAATATATTATATTTACCATGGGGAAAAATGCAAGTAGTCCACTGGTGCTGTCCACCCTTCAATTCTTTCTTTTTACCCGAATAGTGTCGGTCGTTTTGAATTTCAACGTCATTTAAATGCTCAATTAAATACTGCCTTAATGGTGGGGTGGTATTTTACACTGGTAGAAATGCGTCGGTTTAGGGAGGAAGGAGTAGTGGATATCTACATACATTCTCCCTCACCTCTTCTGATTGGTAGACTAAGTAGGCGGAAGAATCCATGTCAAGTGCGAAGGAATTGATGAAGAAGAAAAGCATCGTGAAAGAGTATTTTCAAAACATGGACATCAACAAACTGCTCGTGCTACATCAGGTAGTGTAATGTAAAATGCATGTAGAACAGTGAAGTGTCATACATGTCATATATATATATATATATATATATATATATATATATATATATATATATATATATATATATATATATATATATATATATATATATATATATATATATATAAATATATATATATATATTTATTTATTTATTTATTTGTACTTTACATGAGGTAGAATGGGAAAAGGGGTCTACTTTGCTTTGGAGTGTCAAGATAATTCTAAATAACTATCGTCAGAAGTGTGTAGATAACATGAAGTAGAGCAGTGTAGAAAACAGTATACTGTAAAGTACCAGGTACAGTAATGTAAAGTACAGAGCAGTGTTCTGAAAAGCACAAAACAGTGCAATGGAAAGTATAGCAGTGTACTGTAAAGTACCAAGTACAGTAATGTAAAGTACAGAGAAACGTACTTAGAGTATAAAACAGTGTCAAGTAAACAACAGAGCAGTGTAAGGCACAAAAAGTGTACTGTAAAGCACAAAAAAGTGTACTGTAAAGCACAAAAAAGTGTATTGTAAAGTACAAAGCAGTATACTGCAAAGTACATACATCACAGAGCAGTGTACGGCAAAGTACATCCCACTGCAGTGTACGGCAAAGTACATCACTCAGCAGTGTACGGCAAAGTACATCACTCAGCAGTGTACGGCAAAGTACATCACACAGCAGTGAGATGTAAAGTACAAACTAGTGAAGCGTGATAGAAGAAATACTCACACTCTGCTGTCTCTGTACACGCCGTACACTCGCATGTAATCTTCAGTCGTGACGTTAGGAGTAGCTGGCACTATACGTAGGATCCGCGGCTCCGTCTGCAACATGAACCCCAAAAAATTATGTGTATTTCTTATGAGAACGTTGGAAAAAAGAACACATCACGTTCACGTCAACATGGAGTTCTATGGCTAACAGCAAATTTAAGCTTGGTTAATGTAATGCGTAGGTAGGAGTAAATTTCGTGTACTGGTTAGGAAGAAATAAAAAGGTGCTCTACAATACAAGAAGCATCTCTGACTCTACGCTTGTTCAGGTCACTCCTTCACGGGTGAGACTTGTGGTAAAAACTACCACTTCTATTAAAGAGAGCACCTCATTAATTAAACAATTAAAAAATGGTATTAACAATTAAACAATTAAATTAAACAATTGCTCAACATTTACTCCTTTGATGCAAGCAAAGAACGTGAATCTACAAAAATGCAGTTATGTTGCTGCGTCCCGTACAAGGTAATGTTTTTCATCTAATGGAAAAGTAAGGAAATACCACACAAGCAAAATAACTATGCGTTTTGTATCAAGATATTTTTGTTGAGTAAATTCCAAAAAACATTGTTATGTACGTAGAATTTCATAGAAGATAGAGTAAGGCATAGTAATTTTGACTTCTATGAATTTAAAGGTCATAGGTGCATGTTAAAGGCATAAATCTGAAGACAAACTTCAATGAATATATAAGGGGCATGACTCAGCAGTTTTTAATGCATAAATTTGGAACCTCGGAGGTGTTCTGGAGGAAGCAGTCTGAGAATTGAACGATGTTAAAAGTGAAGTAAAAAAAAGTCAGAGACAAAGTCGACAAAAATAATCGAGTCGAAACACGTCAACTTTAAAGAATGTCTAGTTACGATGTAACTTAGCAAAAGAGTCAGTTACAATATTTAGAAATAAGAATGCTCCAGGCATTAACATAAACGAAGTACGGTAAATTTGTTTTAGAATTACCAATCCGCACTGTAGAGAGTTTGAAATATTTTCTTACTTTTACATTTTGTTCTCTAAGTTACTCATAACGCGTTCCTATTAATTCAAATTATAACAATCTGGAAATCATATATGCACTCCTAATATAATAGGAAATCTTGGTGTCATAATGGTACACCTCAATCCCTAACGCAGAACAACGGGAGCAGTCGCTGAGAGCATCATCATTAGTATTAAAACATTACAATTAAGAACTGAAAACCCAATGCCAATACATCCCCTGACATAGGATTCTCATCACATTTTAAACTCACATTCACATCCTCCACAGAAAATTCTAGAGATGAGTAAACAAATTTTGTTTGACTGACCGTGTTGAGCTTGACGATGCATTCAGAGTAGCGGGGATGATAGTTGGGGAAGTTGGGGCTGAGGATGAAAGCATGAGGAGAAGTACCAGAGATGCTACAGCTGCCCTGCACCACCGTCGCAATCAGAGAGATGGTACCAGAGTTGATGATTGTTACTGGGTTGCTTGTCGGTGGCACAGTCGGTGGCACAGTGGGAGGTACAGTGGGAGGTACAGTGGGAGGCACAGTGGGAGGCGCAGTGGGTGGCACAGTGGGAGGCACAGTGGG
>VCRD01005056.1:0-16209 GCA_006783055.1 Trinorchestia longiramus
TGACATTGTTAACAGCTGCAACACTGACATTGTTAATAGCTCGGCTTAGGTTGGAATAGCTCGGCTTAGGTTGGAATAGCTCGGCTTAGGTTGGAATAGCTCGGCTTAGGTTGGAATAGCTCGACTTAGGTTGGAATAGCTCGGCTTAGGTTGGAATAGCTCGGCTTAGGTTAGCGTCCAGATTAGACTTGGAGATTCATTACATTAACTCTCAAGAACTGGAGTTGTACTCCAAAGTAACTGTGATGTGCGTCGCTTTAATGCCATACCTGAGCGTTAAGAATTCTAAAACATTCATTACTGACGTAGATCGAGGTTGGGTTAGTTGATGTCTAGTATGATTGCAATTATTGTTTGATGAAAGAGATTTTAGTTTCTTGGGAAATTTGAAAGCTCATTTGTTTGAAATATTTTATGAGTGTGATAAAACTGACCGAAAAGTCATATGTCTGGAGAAGGCATATACTCGTATACCCTCAGGTCTTTGATATGTTGAAGTATTGGTATGTTTTTATTGTTTTATTATTGTTTTGGTATGATAATTATTTTATCGCTTAGATTATTATTTGTTTGATATCTGTAGTTAAGATCAACGGATTAGGAAATGTTTAAAATTTAGTTGTTATAATAGATCATCATGCTGAAAAATTACTCCAGAATTATAATTAAAATTTGACACACTTGTCGCAATCCCCTTTTTTCCATTAATTCTGTTTTTTTAAAAACCAATCTAACGTAGTTCTACGTGAAGGCGTCAATGCATTAAATCTTTGAATGGCTTGATTTTCAGAAGTCTTTGTAATTTTTCTGACTTGAGAAACACATACGCGTAAGATTTTCATTATTTGAAATAAGATTTAGTTGATTTTTTTTCTACAGATAGTTTCTATGAATATTAGTTATATTTTTGCTTTCATGCACTTCTTGTTTTGCATAAAATGACGCTAAAAAATTCGCTGAAAATGCGACTGTCGTGGTGTCGTCGGCTGCATTTGCTCAATTGTAAGTCATGAATAATGTCTTGCTTGATTTTTATCGTCCAAATTTATTATTTAGAAATTCCTTAGTTACTCATATCATCTTATTGCTTATTGGAGAATTATTGCATGACGGTATTTTTCTGCATTGCGCATGCACAATTTTGAAACGTTGTCTATTTTTTCCGACTAATAATTTTCAGTCCTGCATTAGAATGTTAGCTATCTGGCATAATAATTACAGGCAGGTGTAACAATTAACTAACAGTCAGGTTTAATAATTACTCACAATCAGACGTAATGATGACTTACAGTTAGGGAAATAATGTTATCAATATCATATTAAATTAGCGCAGAAATTTTTAATACATGGAGTTATAAAGTATACCGCATTTGCATTGGTGTAATGTAGGACTAAAAAACTTAAATGAAACCCAAAATGCATCATTAGTTGTAACACCCCTCAGTGGGCACAAAATTTACTATTTAAATGAAATCCCTTGTAAAATTGGGAGTATTCTTTGTTTTCCTGTCTTCGGGTTCTCAATGTTGTCAGAAATGAATCATGAGGCGTAAAATGCATTGCTCTTGACTGAAGTTTATAGACAAGATGCAGACGAGGCTTCACATCTTTGATGGCTTTGAAGAGGGAGATTTTTTTTCGAACAGACGCTTTATACGTCTTGAATTAAATACGCTCTACATGGGCGAGTATTGATAAAATAGTAATGCTGAGGTTTGATAGTGATGGTATTTATAATTTGCACATGGGATTCAGTTTTACAACCGAAAACATCGACGCAAGTGTAATCAGGGTCCGTTTAGCGTTTTTTTAAAGATTTTAATTCCACCTGCTAGAGAAGGTCCTGTTTTAAAGGTTTCAACTTTCTGAAAAGTACGAACGAGTGGGATAGCTGCTGGAAGAATTTTTATGTAGTTTCTTTTCAGTGTATTTTGGCAACTCTTTTAAAGTAATCCTTGTTGAAAACTTGTTAATGATTGTCGCATTCGAGCAAACAACTAAGATTTTCGGTATATTGAACTCACCAACTCGTTTGATTACTATTCAAACCTTATTTGGTGTAATAACAACCTATTATTCAAACTATTATTTTCTTGTTATAATCTTATAAAATAGTGATGGTATTTCCAACACTATTAATCTTAGAAATATTATCTTGTTATTATCTTATAATAATAGTG
The DNA here is from genome assembly GCA_006783055.1 of Trinorchestia longiramus. Taxonomy (NCBI): domain Eukaryota; kingdom Metazoa; phylum Arthropoda; class Malacostraca; order Amphipoda; family Talitridae; genus Trinorchestia; species Trinorchestia longiramus. Next base: position 2,181 of record VCRD01005056.1, read on the forward strand.
ATGGTATTTCCATCACTGTTAATCTTAGAAATATCATCTTATAATATTAAGATAATAATATTTCTAAAATTATTATTATCTTATTTACTATTCCGTGCCCCCGTGCATCTTCAGTACAACGCGCAGTCGAGTCAGTGGTGCTGGTTGTGGCAAATTGTATTCACTAAATATTCTGTTTTCACTTATTTTCATTTTCTGTTTTCTAATATTTTACCAGTTTACTTTAATGAAATTGGCTTAATTGTTTGAAACACTTTTGTTAATAAATAATTTTTTGGCTTTTAGGAAAAACGTGCCTGAAATACAATAGTACTTCAGTGAAATTAAGATGCGTCACTGACAGCGTCAGTAAATGAAATTTTGTTACTCTATTAAATTTCAATGGAATATTTTTTTCATTTACCTTGAATACTGAAAGGGTGTATTTATATCAAATTATATTTTAAAGGCATAGTTTTCGTTCGATGAAACTGTGTTATCGCGAGAAGGATTTTTCTTCGTAGAAATAAGGCCTTGTATATCGATTTTGATCCTACTTATCAAAACGGGATGTTATTTACTGACAGTCAAAAATGACGCATCTTCTATTGCACTTGGGTTTCATTCATTGCAACAGTATTTTATCCCCAATAATTGAGTTGAATCAATGTGGGTTATGATTGAAATTACGTTTGCAGCTTTGGGTTTGTTATTCTGTAAGTCAAATTGTTTGACGTTTCATTGTCTTCCACACACAGCACGAGTTACCGAAATTTGAAAGACCTCCACGAAACCGCGCTACTTCCACCATGCCTGCAAAGATGCTCGTTGATCCTGTATTTTATCGCTAAACCTGCAGTATTAGGGGCATGAACTCTGTTAAGTGGACGCAGGAGCCATGAAATTTCCGTGAAAAACATCGCTAATGAAAATTAAAAAACTGTAACAGACCTGAGGGGTGCCCGTACTGACCTCACGTGTAACCTTGGCAGCCGGTGTAGTCCGTCATAGGAAGGCCTGTCATTTTCCTCATGGAAACTCACCTCTCTAACCCTGCATAGTCGTGCAGCAACCTTTTCAGCTACGTGATTCAGAATAGTTCGTATTTGGTTGATGTGAGAATGGCTGATGGGAAATTTGATGGCTGGCGTAGAGATCCTGTTGATGAATTGCTTGAAAACAGCATAGTTTAGGGAAGTTAGTCTGTGAATTTGGTAGACGATAGACCATCTTCTAACAGTAAGTCATTAAATGCTTGTCGATGTGATGTTTCCGAAATTAATTAGTTTTACGAAAAATACGTAACCAGAAGAATTAGAACGTTATTGCGCTTCGCATTGGTGCATACCCTTCCTACTACTTCTACTACTACTACTACTACTACTTCTACTACTATTTCTACTACTACTTCTACTACTACTACTTCTACTACTACTTCTACTGCTTGTACTGCTACTTTTAATGTTAGTTCTAATCGACTGAACCCACCCAATGGATCGAACGGCTCGTTTCTATTGCCCTATAATGGCCTTATATTGGCTCTCTTATTGTCATTCTACTACTTCTACTACCTGCTGCTACTTTTACCTACTACTACTTCAACTATTACTATTTTCACCTACTACTTCCTTTGCTATTTTATTCTACTCGTGCTCGTACTGCAGCTACTGTTTGTTACAGTAATGGAGATGTGAGTTCAGAACGAGAGCTTAACCCTGGACGCAGGGCACGGAGGAAGAGGAGAATGGCATACCTCATCTCTCCCGCTTGCCTCAAAGAGCTTGCGGTTTCCCACAATTCATAATCGCCGAGAACAAGAAATTGTAGACTTCCTTGGGGGATTTTGCAGCTCGTTTTGATGTAAAGGTTTTGTCTGAAACGTGTTGTTGAAAGCTATTCAGTATGTTCAAGGAATGAGCAGTAATTATTAACATTCTGATTGCTGCTCAGAAGTTGGGTAGAATGCACATTTTGTGGTCTTTGACTTCATAGTTTAAAAATTTCAAGAGTATAAAATTACATGAATGAGGGTTTGTGTTCCTAAAGTCCTTCGTTGTTGAACGTTAATTGTTCTCTATAAAATGCTTTGTTATGTAATCATACAAATGAAGATAAAAAAAATGACTTGCTAATCACGGCGTATTTTTATCCTTTGTGTAATTATTGTTTCCAATTTTCCTAATTATTCATTCAAATTTGCCGTCATTTTCAGTTACTATTTTCAAATAATTCTAATTTCCAAATATAATATCCATTTTCGAATCATTTCAGCCTACGTTATGAAGTTATAAAACATTTGATTTGCCGGGCTGATTTTTGATGATCGGAGCTGAAGTGTTCAATGCAAGGCATCTTGAGGGTACAGCTCATCTGCGTGCATTGGGGACTCGCGCTCCCTCCGACATGTGTAGGAATCTTGAACTCTTCTCGATGGGAGAGATATCCTGATTGTAAATCCACGATGGGACTTCGCGCTGCTCACTGGAGCAGCTGTACTTGATTTCAATGTCTGTTGTGGACTTAGTTTTGTAGTTCTGTCTTCCATTGATTTACTGCATCGTTCTTTATTTACTCCCTCATTCTTCATGTACTTCATCATTCTTTATCTACTTCATCATTCTTTATCTACTTCATCATTCTTTATCTACGCCATCATTCTTTATTAACTCCATCATTCTCTATTCATTCCATCATTCTTTATTAACTCCATCATTCTTTATTCACTCCATCATTCTTCATCTCTCATTAGTTTATTATTCTCAGTAGATCTGAAAACTAGTGATTCCAAATGAAAACTGATTGCTTATCTTAAATTCTGGAATTTGATAAGTAGATATTTGTGTTGATACATTCTTCAAATTTGTTCTTCATTATGTTACATGTGTCCATAAAAATTCTAAAGTGAATCTTTAAAGACTGTGTTTTATTTATATAATTTTAGTGGGCCTGAAGTTCTTATTTTGTGTCAAATTTATTCAATATCATTATTTGTTTGTGCTTTTACCTGATGCGTTTTTACTGGGTGTTGTAATTAATGTATCTAATAATTATGTGTGCATGTCATGTATTTGAAATCTTGTCATAGTAAACTCTTTTCGTAGATATACATCTGAGTGTTGTACACATTAACGACTGTTTTTTGTTGAATAATTAAACGATAAAAATAATCATGAATGCTCATTAAATATCACTTATTGAAAAAAGAAGCGGATAGTTTAATTTTGGCTTAGGCCAGTATTGATATAAGATCGTGCGAGTATTGTGCGTACAAAAATCGAATAAATAAACATGGTCGCTGGAGACTGATATTGCATGTGTAATCACATATAAAAAACTCTTTCATTCCTGCCTCAAAATTTTTCCAAACAATTCTATTCATTCTTTTGCTTGTTAAGTTATTTATAGAGCATGAAAAGGTTAGTTTTTTTTAGACGCGTTTGCTCTTAATATTATTTCAATGCTTAGAATGAGTTGTATTCTCTGAGCAAAATTCATTTTTCCTTGAGAGTCAAGCACTGAGTTGTGACATCAAAAATCTATATGTTGTCATCCTGGACTCACACTTGAATCTTTGCCGGGATTCAAAGTTCAGATTTCATTGTTGAAAATCCTACATGAACTAGGTGTATAATTTTCTTTACTGGACATAAGATTCCCCAGAGCTAGCATTTTTCTTCGACTTATAAACGCTTTAAATAATTATTTACTGAATGATAGTGTATTCTTGAGTGCTTCTCCAGTAACTTTACTGTTGACTTAGTCTCCCAGCCACGAATACCTGTGATTGTTTTTGAGCGCTAACTGGAATGCATCTTGATACTTACATCCGATGTGACGTAGACAAACTGGCTATGGAGTGCATGTTCATGCGTAGAAAAGGGGCAAGTAATGAATGTATTCTCATGCGTTCAAAACGGTGTGTATTGTATGTGTTGTCACGCGTAAAAAAGGGGGCACAATGAGTGATTTTCACGTGTAGATAAGGGTGCCTAATGAGTGTAATTTAATGCATAGAAAAGGGTAGGTAATGAATACATTCTCATACGAATTATAGGGTTGGTAATGTGTGTAATCTTAATAGTCTTACTATGTGAATATTCTCATTATCCAGCTTATTCAATGTGCAAAATACTCTCATTACCCAATCTTTTATACGAATAGTAATACTCGTATTAATCTTCTTTTTATACGTAAGAAAATATTCTCATAACTCATCCCTTATACGTATGGTAATACTATCATTACCCTCCCTTTCAAACGCAAAAAATGCACTTATTGCTCACATTTTATACGCAAAAGAATGCACTTACTGCCCACTTCGTATACAGAAATTGTAGTTTATTACCTATACCTAATTTTTACAAAAAAAAAATACACTTATTACCTACCTTTTCCTAGGTCTGATGGACGTTGCCCGGCAATACTTGTTTGCTCGTCGAGCTTTTCTGTTGCAAGGATAAGTTTCGTTCAGTGATCATCCTTATCTCAAGGATTTCCTGGAAGCCATTATTTGGGTCTTTGTTGCAGACATTCTTGAGCTGACTAAACAGGTTAAAGAAGCTTTTTTGTGCCCTGCCTGGATTGAGTGAAGTTATGTAGTTTGAATTTAAGATTATTTTACCGAAGTACAATTTTTTGAACTTCTCGTTGGTGGTAAATATCACACAACAGTGCAGCATTTCGTGATGTTTTCTTGGGGAAAATCATAGAATCTAATAGATATTCTGTAACATAAAATGGGTAATTCTAAACATATGGTCAATGCTGTGTCAAACATTTATGATTTGTAACTGTGTAATTAGGTACTGTGTTGTACTGCTCAGGTTTCTCTTGTTTCTTTATCTGCGTTGTTCTGCAGCTGGTTAGCTTCTGTTTTTAATAAATAATACTCGATAGTGCAAAATAATTTCTAGTACCTGTTAGTGCAGAGTAATTTGTAGGACCTGATGGTATAGATTAACACATTTCCTGCGAAGTGATCCACGGGTGGGTCATTCAGGTTAGGTTCTGTAATTTTTTCAAAGCTTTTAGGTACTAAGTGTACAAAGTAAAGATTTGCACCGGCCATGCAATCGCAGGGAACGTGTTAATATCTAGTACCTGATATTACAGGTTATGGCAACTTACTAAACTCCTGATGCATTACACTCCTAATATCTTGAAGGGATAAACCAGAAAAGTTTTGTCCCTGTACATCACAGTCCTGCCCACCATTTACCATCACTTTTTTTGGTTTGTAGAACGCTCGGTGGTTTTGCCGATGTTTAATAGGAAAACAGTGAACATTAGATGCCGCGAAATACGGTATACTTCTTGAAATGACTTCTCTTGCTTCTATTTTTCTCTTGGGCAAGTTAGATTATTCATTTTATTTTATTTTCTATAACTGAAGCTACGGCAGTACCTCTGATCATGGAACTTCCTCTAAAGTTACGCGTCATTTCACTACAGAATGCTGGTTTCGAAACTTTAGTTCACTGTAATGATTGTTTGAGCTATTCTAATAGTGCATATCTAGACAAGTTTTGACAGACAAGTTTGGTTGAGGACAGGGCACCGTCAGGTGCTAAATGAAACCTTGTTCCTACCCACACTTTTGGGAAAATCGACTGCCACGTAAAATTCCCGTCAAATCAAAACTTTTTACATCCACTAGCGTTGATAGTCGCTTATTCTGGTGTATATGATTGTTCTTTTTAATTATTCTGGTGTATATGATTGCTCTTTTGATTATTCTGTTTTTTATGAGTGTTCTTTTGATTATTCTGGCGTATAAGATTGTTTCTTTAATTATTCTGGTGTATTTGTTAATAATTTCAAATTTTAGCGCACACTTGCTTTGTTTACATTAAGCAATAAGTTTATTATTGATTCCCTTCGAAATTCAATGTACTAATGAGCAGTAATGTAGATATTTTCACCAGAGGTTACGTAATTTTCATGATATTAACAAATTTTCTACAATGTGACGCACAATTGGGCCCTTTGAGGAAAATATATATTTTTATTCACGAAAAATTAAAGTTATACTTCGCAAGTATTGTTTTTAGTGATTCAGCATCATTACCAAAAAGCAAAATGATTGTATTGCCACCTAAATTTTGTCACAAAAAGGCGTGTTAAACGGACATCCAACAGCCAACACCTAGTCATAGGCCAAGTTTCTTGATGGTTTAACCAAGTGAGGTCACCAGTTTAGGGTGGGCGCCTTAAGTGCTGTTTTTGTTGGTCAGTGCAGCGTTTGTGACAACCTCCTTTATCACGAGGGTTGTTTTGGCGAGTGTGTTGACTCTGACTGCAGCCGCTTTAGGTGTTTTGCAACAGTTTTCTGCCTGTTTTGAGGATGCCATTGAAATGTAAGGCAGGACACAGTAGATCTTGCTTACTTGCGACGCTGTAGCTGCTCTAATGCTCCTGGCTCGATGCATTCTGTTCTTCTTTGTCTCAGAGTCTCATGTAATGATGGTATCATAACAGAAAGCAGGAAATTTTATACTGTTTATTTAATTGTTGGAAGCAGAATATAGTATATATAATATATATACATATAGAATTATATATATAATATAATATGTATATATATAATATATATAATATAATATATATATATATATATATATATATATATATATATATATATATATATATATATATATATATATATATATATATATGGTTTTAAATATGTGAGTTAGTTTCTTTTTCTTCTTACATAAAATAAACAGAACACGTGTGCAAAATACGTGTTGTGAATCTAAAATTATGGTTATTTTCTGGGGCAACGTGGAGATGAATATAATAGTAATAATTGAATGTTCGTTTAGTGGTACTCGATGGCATGTTTCTGCCTTGAAAGCATCATTTTCCACCTGGGAGACCAGAAACTATTCATTCTTCTTTCACCATCTACATTTCATGCTTTTAAAATAAACTAAATTTTTGGTATATTCTTTCGAAATAAATTTCCTTCAAAGTCAGTTTTACATCGTGAAGCGAAAAGAGTACTCTTTTCTCGGCATCTTAGAGAGAACTGAGTTGTGACTGCTTCTGACGATCATTTAGGCATTGAAGTCAGCGTGACGCTTGGCACGAATCAGTGGAGTATGTGAGCTACAGAAGGCAATATTGGCAGTTACAATCGGGAAAGCCACAGGACTTACAGGTGGCGCCAACTTGTTGGATTAGTGGTCCCGTTTAGGTACGCGCCAGACAACGTGTTCTGCTGAATTTAGGATAGTGAACAAAATTGTTGCTCACGGGAGGTCTTTGCTAGAAAATATACCGAGGATGATTCATTTCTGATTGTCGCTCATGGCACACCTCAGGTAAGACAGACGAATTTCTGGTATAAGTGGAAGGTTGGAGTACAAATTGTCTATGAGGTATGGTGGAATACACGTCTTTTGCAAGGTATAATGACATACAAGTCTTCTACGAGGTATAGTGCGATGCAAGTCATTAGGTGAGATATTGAAAAACCAGATGTGTAAATGACTAAGATAATTCGTTTGGCTTGGCCCTCTAGCAACTGGATCTGCGACCAAATGTGGATTGAAATTTCCCCATGATTTATCATCAGATGTTAAAATACGTGACCATTTGAAAAAATACGACCAGAAATTTACTGTTTCACTTGAAACAAAAGCAGTGTTGGCAAAAATCAGCTGACGACTGTTTCTTCTGTGAAAAGGATATCTCTGTATCAGCTTCAGTGAATATCCTGTTCTACGTGTTCACCTACGGCTGAGGTTGAAAACTATTTTCATTTTAACGTGGAAATAAGTTGATTGGTGCTGCATTGCTCGAAGAAAGCTGTCTTACAAGTGCTGCAAGATGTGCCATGTCAGTAATGTGAGGCATCGTGATACAAGGAATGTGTGGAAATATTTTATAAGCCTATTAGAGAGTTCTTCCGGTCAAGGAATGTAAAATTACATAACTTGCAAATAATTTAACCTGTCCGAATCATTTGTATTTCTCCGCTTCGGTTCATTTAAATATGATTTTTAGCGTCAACACACTAAGTCCTTTAAATCCTAGGTTCTGAGAAAGATGTGTATGTGAGTCAAAGTTTTTCACGTGTATGGAAGTATTCCACATCAATGAGTAATGGTTTTCCGTGTTTAAGGGATTGTTATATACGTTTAGGTAATGATTCTACATGTGCAGTTGACTGTTCTGCACGTCAAGGTGAACGTTGCATGTGTTTACGGGACTATAAGACGTGTTTAGACGTTTCACGTTTTTATGTGACTGATACACGTGCTCAGGTGACTGTTACACGTGCTCAGGTGACTGTTACACGTGCTTAGGTGACTGTTACACGTGCTTAGGTGACTGTTACATGTGCTTAGGGGACTGTTACATGTGCTTAGGTGACTGTTACATGTGCTTAGGTGACTGTTACATGTGCTTAGGTGACTGTTACATGTGCTTATGTGACTGTTACAGGTTGTTCTGCTCGTACTCTGGGTGTCGGGTGCTCGCACTCTGGGTGTCGGGTGCTCGTACTCTGAGTGTCGGGTGCTCGTACTCTGGGTGTCGGGTGCTCGTACTCTGGGTGTCGGGTGCTCGTACTCGGGGTGTCGGGTGAGGCGAGCTGCCAAGTCGGAGACGACTCGTCGGCGGGGTTCAGACGCCGTCGTCTTGCGTCTGCGGAGACAAGAAAAGTAACTGGCTACAACAATTGAAAAAAATCAGCGGTGTGTGAACAGTAAGGAGAGGAAATGAAGTCCAATGTTTTTACTAGTCAACTTTAAGTGAGCAGTTGAAGAAAAGGAATAAAGTGCAATATTGGACAGACAGAATTGAAAAAACGAGTGAGAGAAGGAGACATACATTGCGTGCAAACTGAAGGTTGTGCGACGGAGCAATTGATTGTACTACGTGTAATTGAGAGTAAAAAGAATTTAAGGTACTATGTATACATGGAAGCATTAGGAATTTATGGTAAAGTACAATTGAAAACATGGGATTTATGGTACTGACTACACTTGAAAGTATTTGGAAAAGGTTCGTCACAATTTTACAAGAAAAATATATGGTAGCGATTTCACAAGACACGAATTACGAGTACATAAAATACGAATAAATTGATCCTATACGCATAAAACCAGTGTTATGTGCATCAAATTTTCCTCAAGTAATCGCTTAGGATCATCATTATTGACGATTGAACCGTGTTGCACCATGGTGTTTATATCATCTAAACCATCAAATACAATTAGTACTGTTTGTTGAAAAAGTCTTTCTTCGAACCATCTCTTTCTTTCGTGTGTTTAACAATTGGGTATTGTTTTATCCCTATGATAGATTTGTGTACAGTTCAGTTCATTTACTAGAGTAACACCAAGTTTTCAATCTAGGAGCAAGGCTAGAGGAAATCTGTCTGCCATCAGAGCTATTCAACCTAGAAGTGAGTGAAATAGGAGCTGTGCTACCTGTGGTAAACTACTATGCTCCTGTAGCAGCATGTTTCTAGGGGACATTTTAAACATATTTTGCCTATTTGAAGAGCCCTGCTAAGGCGAAGACATTTTTGCTGACATCGTCCTACTAAGTCATGCTTGCATTGTGGCACAACATGAAAAAAAGATGATGAAGGAACTAGGAAGCTTCTTACTTTAAACGAATTTCTTATCCTCCTCATGCAGTGAATTTATTTTTAGAAAATACCAGTGTATGTCGTGTACTTCCTCTGGTCGGAAACAGATGGTGCAAAAGGTCTAGCATTTTTACTCCTGCTTCAAGACATTTGAAGCAAGAAAACCTGTTCTTCATGTAGAACTACTTTCAGAAACCATTCCATTGACTATCTTAGATGGCGAGTCCACTTTTTGAACTGCACTGAGTGAGTCAGCACAGAAAACTGTGTAGAAAACGCAGTTCTGTGACAAGTGCTTACTCTTTAGGGCGGGTCAATTAAGATAAACCTTCTTTGTCGAGGTGTGACTTGTGAACGCAATATTTTTGCCAAGGTTTATTTTAATTGTTTGCTCTCTTTTCTCAATGCTTGTTATCAATGCGAAGCTGTTTAGTGCACCTCGCCAGCTAATTTCTTAGAATTGAATTAGGAATTTGTTTTCAGAAGATAACTGACGAATTTATTGCGCTTTTCAAAACTTTCGTTGAATTGATTATTTTCAATAACTTCGATTAAAACTCTGAGTTTCGTAAACTAAACTCATTTCCTCGTTTAAAAGCATAATTATACTCAATTATACACTGGTTATCAATGAACTTGTTTTCAGTTAACTTTGCTGATGGGTGTCCCAGAAGTAACTGACCCTTTTGATTTGCTAATAAACCAAAAACTATTACCGCTAGGATATTGAAACTTGTTTTATTCGAAAGAAAAACCTTTTTATGGCACAATAGGATACTTGGTATCCTGTTGACGAACCAGCTTGACATTTGATTTTTGCTTCATTGCAAACCCTTAATTTTCATCATGTCTCCATACAGCAAAGAACAAAGAATAAGAATTTTGCAAATCTACACACGGACAATGTCAACAACAGAAGTGCGACGTGATTACAGAAATTATTTCAGAACAACAACCAGTCCTTCGAAGAACACAATTAAATCGGTGTATCGAAAATTTACGGACACTGGAAATGTTAATGATAAACAACGATCTGGAAGATTCGGAATAATGAACACGACTGTGATAATCATTAGGCAATAACTGTTGGGTTAATTTAATTTTGTAAGGATATAACTTCAAGTCTTTTTTAAGAATGCGGTGTAATGTCGATCGGGAAATGGATAATTGAGTTGAACGTTTTCTGATGGAGGTTTTAGGATTATCTGTAACACTTGCAGAAACTCGCTCGATTACAGCTTCAGTTCGAGTTGATTTTAATCTTCCAGATCGTTGTTTATCATTAACATTTCCAGTGTCCGTAAATTTTCGATACACCGATTTAATTGTGTTCTTCGAAGGACTGGTTGTTGTTTTGAAGTAATTTCTGTAATCACGTTGCACTTCTGTTGTTGACATTGTCCGTGTGTAGATTTGCAAAATTCTTATTCTTTGTTCTTTGCTGTATAGAGACATGATGAAAATTAAGGGTTTGCAATGAAGCAAAAATCAAATGTCCAGCTGATTCGTAAATAGGATACCAAGTATCGTATTGTACCATAAAAAGGTTTTTCTTTCGAATAAAACAAGTTTCAATATCATGGCGTTAATAGTTTTCGGTTTATTAGCAAATCAAATGGGTCAGTTACTTCTGGGACACCCTGTATTACGCCATGTTGCTGTTTGACACCTAAATTACTGCAAAAACAATCACGTACAGTGCCTGCGTATCTGTAAACGTTGCCCCCAAAAATCTACTTATATAATACACAGTGTATCTTCATCTATCTCTATATGTGTGTGCCCGTCCCATTTCTTCCAATCTATTACTGAAGAAAAATTATTGAACTGAAATCAGAACGGGTATACATGTAATATAAGCATTGTATCTCGTAGGGAAAAGTAACACCAAATTCAATTGGGAGAAAAATAGGAATAGAGAAAATAATAATTCAAAAACATATTAAAATAAAAACATTTGCATGACGTTAAATGAATATGTAAAATGATGAGCGTTTCTATTACCAGCTTTTATATATATATATATATATCATATATATATATTATCACTCTCTCTCTATATATACATATATATATTATCACTCTCTCTCTATATATACATATTTGTAAATATACATATGTATATAAATATATACATATATACGTTCATTATTAGCAACAACAGCTTCTAATTTTTTTTGTTGGATAGAATAAGGTTCTGATGTTCATTAGTTGAGATTTTTTCATTTTTCAATACATACTTGTGATCTGAAGGCCGGCCGTTCTCCAACTAGAAATCTTAATTCTCTCTAACTTTATTTAAATGGCGTTTGAGTTGAGAGACTGCCTGATACACTCGGCAGCATCGATGAAGATAAGTTTCGAGCCGCTCGGTTGATTACCTTAATGCGAGGTTTTGATCGTTGTCTTATTGAACACCCAACACTTCACACCTTGCAGCTTCTGGCGAGATTACGATTCACCTTAACTGAGCATGCTGATGAAGAGCAGCCTTAATCATCATAGTGGTTTGACTTTACGTTAATATTATACACATGATGCACAGTCTTGACCAGCCATGTTATAAATTAGGGCCAAATAATTAACTTCAGTCTCATCTGGTCAAAGAATACACGTTATCGAGACAATTATCTTCGTTCAGTATTTTTGTAGCGGACTTTTTGAATGCTGCGTCAATAAACATATCTGCCTCACCCAGTCATTCTGGAGTCTATCTTTTCCCAGTTTATTGGTCTCTCTCTGTGGGAGGCTTCAGACTCTATTTGACGTTTCTATTACCAGCTCTTCCTAAGTCGCTTGAAAAAAATCATTGTTCTGTTCTACCTAGAGAAAACATTTGATGGTATTTTTTCGATTCAAACTTTATAGTTTGTTCCTGAATAACTTTTGATCATTCCACTTCTTAATTATGGACTATGCAGATGTTACGGCGCGTTAAAATGCTTATTAGGTTTCTTGTTTTATATTTTTCCTTAATATTCTTTCGGACATGACGAGAGTGTCCTTTAAGCTGTGTCATGTTGAGTTCTCAAACTTGAGAAAATATTCTAGAACTACACTGGGATGTCTAGAGTCGTAGAACTTTCTATCGGTAAGCTGACCGCTTTTGATGCGATTCGACTACCTTTCCACTCCTTGCCTTATAATTTTATTTTTTACGGTAAACAATGCTTCCTTCGTTGCATCAATGACAACAAAACCGATGTTAGAAGAAGGATGTTAATTTGAGCTTAGATTCAGACGTAATTAGCTTTATTCGATAGTTCCTGCGTCATGTATGGAGGCCTCTTCTTCAGTAATTGTCTGTTGCTAAATACATATGTGACCGTGACATATTGTATTATTATTATATTTCTAGTTTAACCATGACGTAGTGTAGCTACTCAATGTGTCGTCATTGGTACTCTACAGCAATGAGTTCCAAACTATGAGAAATTTCCCCCTGGTGGGAAATTTGAAGCTACCAGGGGGGGATATAATTACACTACCTACTACAATAAAACAGTCTTGGATGTATTTTCCCATGTCTGAGGTTAGTTCCTACCAACCGCTTTATTCTGTAATTATATATTTCCAGCATATTTGTACATTTTAACAACGAATTAGTAAATAGTCACCGTGTTTTGATTACTCTTTTACTCGTCCACATGACTGGGAAAATCTGAATGGCTGAAGTAGGTGCAAGGGGAAATGACAGAAAAGATTGGGAACCACTGCTCTAGAGGAAGTGGCCTGCACCGCCTGTAGGGGAGAGGGGATTAGGTGAGGGGGGTTCAGGGAAGATGTGGGATGGGGGAAGAAGGGGTCTGTGTCTCAATGGCACTCAATGCAGGGGGCAGCGTGCCAAGTAGGGGCCACGCAGTCGTAGGGCGCTGCGCCCCCAGTGCGTGTGGTCTGTGTGTTCAATACAGCGTTCTCGAGCTCTAGCATCTCTGCAACAGAACGATGTCCAGTCGTACGGAGCGTTTATACATGACCCTATAATTCTAGACTTCTGGTCAGTTTAACATCGGGGTTGAAGCTTTACCAATACCACCAAACTTTATTGGTAATTGAATTTTTATCGCAAGGAATCGCATTTCGCTGATATATGCCGGCCTTTACACCCCCGTGGAACGGTCGTGAAACCCGTTGAGAGTAAAAATGTTTTTACATGACAATCTTCAAGACTAGTCTGTGTTGCTGAGAACTGTCGCTGCACTACTGTATGAAAACGTGCTGTCAGTTAATGTTGTGTGTATTGAAGAAAATTTTTGACGATCGATGACTGCCGGTCGCTGACTTGTGAATTGGTAACCTTTTATTGATCCGAGTAATTTTTAAAGGCTGAACTGTTAATGTACTTCTGATGCATCCTTGACTTGCTCTTGACGTGCTCTGGACGTGCTCTGGACGTGCTCTTGACGTGCTCTGGACGTGCTCTTGACGTGCTCTTGACGTGCTCTT
>VCRD01005056.1:16303-31383 GCA_006783055.1 Trinorchestia longiramus
CTCTTGACGTGCACTTGACGTGCACTTGACGTGCTCTTGACGTGCTCTTGACGTGCTGTCGGTGCACTCTTGACGTGCTGTCGGTGCACTCTTGACGTGCACTTGACGTGCTCTTGAGCTCTTGACGTGCTTTTATACATCGAATGCACTCTTGACCTACTTTTGATTTACGTCTGGAGCATTCTTGAGATTCTCTTGGCGCTATTTTGACGTCCTTTTGATGTACTCCTGACGTACTTTTGATGTAATATTGACGTACTTTTGATGTACTTTTGATGTACTTTTGATGAACTTTTGATGTACTTTTGATGTACTCTTAACATACTTTTGATGAAATATCGATGTACTTTTGATTTACATTCGATAAAAGTTTTCTCAAATTTATGATCACAAGTAAATAATGTCACTTTGGAATGCTGTGCAGTCATTACTATGCAAGCTGCTGCAGGTCATGAGTAAATACTTATTTTATGCATTTTGTGCCAGTTGCTTGGAAAATAATGAATTATCTGAAGATTTATCATCGCCAGTTACCCTTTTCTTATAGACTGCAGTGTTGAGACTGCAGTGTTGAGACTGCAGTGTTGAGACTGCAGTGTTGAGACTGCAGTGTTAAGACTGCGGATGCAATAAATTTAATTTCATTATCAGATGACAGCCACAGAGGCAGACGACTATAACGCTCCAGGAATTTTTTTAGTGGGTTTTTAAATCAGAATTTATGATCGCTATTAAATAGGACGCAAACCAATAAGCCTCTGGCAGCCCGCAACTCGTCTTTTTTTGCTGCTTATAGACTGCTAATCATCAATTTATGGTCAATTTAACGTCAATTTACTGCTCATTTAGGCTGTGTTGATTTATTTTGTAATGATTTTGTGTGGTACTCTTGAGATGAATGAACTTATTCTTTTCTTCTACGTGTTTGCTCAAGTTACATTTTGACATTTCTTTGTAGGTAGAGATATGTGTATTTCTGTGTGCTACCTCAGTATAGAATAGAATTAAGTAAAATAAAGTGGAAAATATACAATATGGCAACAGGAACGAGGTGTTTAATCTATTCTTGGGTTCCTACCCAGGTCCCATGCCGCCTAAAGTAAAAAACATTAATCACGCGCACGCACCTTAATCACGGACAGACATTTTAGTCACGCACACGCACTGAAATCATACGCAGGCCCCAGAAGATTAGAAGGATGTAAAAACTGTACCTAATAATAATAGTAGGGAGGGGGAGGGTTTCTTTATCCAATATTTGTCGAGGCGATTTTTGGATTTGTTCCCAATGTAAGTAGAAACTTTTTTTTCGGAGAGCTGGTTCTAGGTTTCAGTAATTTTAACTGAAAAGTTTAGAACCTGGTATGTATTATGATTAACGTTTTTCATTCTTTGATTGTGAAAATGACTGCACTGCTTGTTCTTGTACACCTTTCTGAATAATACAAAACTAAGCATCGTCCATACACTGTGTGCATCTTGTTCATTGCCAGCTTATTATTTGGAGTTGGCATTCACACACTACTGTGTCTAATTGATCCTCGAAAGCTTTATTCTTTTTGTCTCAAAAAATTGACTGAGATCGACTGAACTTGACAAGACTTAACTGAGATCGACTGAACATATTTGTACTTAGCTAAGCTAGACTGAACTTAATTCTACTCGAATGAACCTAGCTTCATTTGCTAGAACTTCACAGCTTGACTGAGTTTGACTGATTGCGTGGTAGCATATGTATGGTAAAAAGCTGTTTTACGTAATAGCAATTTTCGTACGCGTCCAAAAATTTCCTTAAAGTAACCATTATGGACAATTTTTTCGATATTTGATAGTGAAATTATCCTGAGAACAATTTCGGAAAAATATCACAATTAAATTATTTGGGTGACACCTGAGCTGTAGATTATAGTCATTGTTTTTGATTGTATTTTAAACATCTCGCACGTAGGATTCAATTCTTCAGAATGGTCTTTCACAAACTCAACCCTTGACTGGGCAATTGGTTCCTGCATTTCAAGTAAAAATTATTAAGTAAGTATGGCAGATGGATAGTTGTCGTTTTAGAAAACTCTGACACTGCACAGTGAAGAGCTAAACTTCACTGCAGTTTTACTTTATTCTGTCTTGAAGTACAAAACACTATTTCAGTATGGAACATTAGTTTTTCACCTGAGACATGAATTACGAAATGACATCACTGGCCAATCACCATCCTTCCTAACCAGCTATTCATGTGGCTGATTTATGCGCACGATGTGCATCTTTCTTGCTTCTGTGTAAAAAATAGAAACTTGAGTGGCATTGTAGACTTGATCTCAACAATGAATTTCATACTGCATTTTGTCGTATATTTTTTATAAAGTTTGTCCTCTTAACTAGAGCTAACGGCGCCCATTAAGAAGTACCTGTGGGTGTGTTATTGGTGAAGTTTATTTAGTGAAAAGAGTTTGTGTTTATTTCGCACTGTTCATTTCTTTTAATCACCCATAAGTTTCACTCAAGTCATGTTAATTTCGTTACAACCACAGCTGAGCTAACGAAAGATTCAGTGATTTTCTTTGAAATTTGATGTCACTGTAAAAGCACACGAAAATAGAACACCTACGTACTTCGTGCGAGTTGTCTTCATTTGCGGCTTTAATTGTGCCATTACCGACTAATTGTTAAAACACAGCTCTTGTTTAGCTTATTGGTTCATTACTTTTTTTCGGCGTTGATATTAGTGGTGACTCAAAATTGTGCTCTTGTGTGTTTTACTGAGGAAAAAACGCTCACTTCCGTTCTGCAGGATGTGCTGAACAAAATCTCCTTCAACGTGTATTAGGACTTATCGCTCGTATGAAAAATTGGGGACTTGGTGTTATGAAACATCTGGATACTTGGTGTTCTTATGGAACATCTGGATACTTGATGTTCTTATGGAACATCTGGGGATGGAACAACATATTCAGTAGCCCTGGCGGTATGATTTTTTTAACAATGCTGGTAGTGTACTTGAGATATTAGATTTGTGTGTAATTAAGAGTATTTTAGAGTAGTTGAAAGTAACACTCAGAGATGCAAAGCAAAGCTGAAGAGTATGTGCTCCTGAGGGAGCCGTCAAATTTGCACATAATAATTTCTTTTCATAATTTAGGGTAGAAAAACAAGAAGGGTTAGGATGACATATTTATGTGGAGAAATGGTGACGAGAAATGCAGAGTAAATGATCTCGACTTGAGTATTATTACTCTCAAGCCAAGAAAGCTTTACTCTGAAGGAAGCGTTACTCTGAAGGAAGCTTTGCTCTGAAGAGTACTTTGCTTTGAAGGAAGCTTTGCTGTGAAGGAAGCGTTACTCTGAAGGAAGCATTACTCTGAAGGAAGCATTACTCTGAAGGAAGCGTTACTCTAAAGGAAGCGTTACTCTAAAGGAAGCTTTGTTGTGAAGGAAGCTTTGTTGTGAAGGAAGCGTTACTCTGAAGGAAGCTTTGCTTTGAAGGAAGCTTTGCTTTGAAGGAAGCTTTGCTTTGAAGGAAGCTTTGCTTTGAAGGAAGCTTTGCTGTGAAGGAAGCTTTGCTGTGAAGGAAGCTTTGCTGTGAAGGAAGCTTTGCTGTGAAGGAAGCGTTACTGTGAAGGAAGCGTTACTCTGAAGGAAGCTTTGTTGTGAATGAAACGTTACTCTGAAGGAAGCGTTACTCTGAAGGAAGCTTTGTTGTGAAGGAAGTGTTACTCTGAAGGAAGCTTTGCTGTGAAGGAAACATTACTCTGAAGGAAGCTTTGCTGTGAAGGAAGCTTTGTTGTGAAGGAAGCGTTACTCTGAAGGAAGCTTTGCTGTGAAGGAAGCGTTACTCTGAAGGAAGCTTTGCTGTGAAGGAAACGTTACTCTGAAGGAAGCTTTGTTGTAAAGGAAGCTTTGTTGTGAAGGAAGCGTTACTCTGAAGGAAGCGTTACTCTGAAGGAAGCGTTACTCTGAAGGAAGCTTTGCTGTGAAGGAAGCTTTGTTGTAAAGGAAGCGTTTCTCTAAAGCAGTGTTCCTCAAAGTGGTCCGTACCGCCCCCTTGGTGGCGTTGAGGAAATGAAAGTGGGCGGTAGGAGGGTATGCCTTGAATGGGGGGCGTATATTACTGCATAATAAGCAAATATAATCATAAGGGGGCGGTGAAAAATCAAATAGTGTCCTAAGATTGAAAAAACTTTGAGAAACACTGCTCTAAAGGAAGCTTTGCTCTAAAGGAAGCTTTGCTCTAAAGGAAGCTTTGCTCTAAAGGAAGCTTTGCTCTAAAGGAAGCTTTGCTCTAAAGGAAGCTTTGCTCTGAAGGAAGCTTATCTCTGAAGGAAGCATTGCTCTGAAGGAAGCATTGCTCTGAAGGAAGCTTTGCTCTGAAGGAAGCTTTGCTCTGAAGGAAGCTTTGCTCTGAAGGAAGCTTTGCTCTGAAGGAAGCTTTGCTCTGAAGGAAGTTCTGAAACATCTAGCGTTCGTGTTGTTTAAGAGTAGGTCTGTAATTACACAGTATGAAAGTGTGCCTTTTCTGCACTTTATTATTGTTCTTCAGATTCTGATTGAGTAGGGTTTGATTATCCAACTACTCCTTTTCTGTTTTCTTGTCTGAACTTTAATTCCTCTAATAAGACTTGTTATTGTGTGGAGAGCCTTGCTGTTCTGTGAGTACTGTAGAATTAAAGTATCATTGTTGCTTGATACTGTGGGAAATAACGCAGTCTAAAGTACGAAAAAGAAAACCTCCCGCTCATACGAGTAGCACACACTTTTCTAGGAAAATTAAGAAACTTTTATGTGCGTGATTCACACAACATTAATGTGAACGTGAAATTGCTCTTTTGGCGTCATTGAATTTCATACGCACTTATTAAATGAAAATAAAGTCTCCTTCGACTGCCAACCTGCTCTCCCAGACCTGTTATTTCCGCCCTGAAATATGATTCCTTAGTATTTGTGCATCAATTTAACCTTCCCTTGTGGTGCATTGAAGTCACTCGAGCGTTGGTTGCTGGTTTTAAAACAAGCGCATTATTCATGAAGCGTAAGCTGCTTGAATTTATCACTTCCCATAATTAGCGAAGTATTTGTTAGCTCTATTTATTCTGATGACTGAACTCTATTTGCCGTGACTAACCTTGCCTGGGTTGAGGGTTGTGTCAGGGTTGTGCCTGGGTTGAGAGTTGCGTCAGGGTTGTGCCTGGGTTGAGGGTTGCGTCAGGGTTGTGCCTGGGTTGAAGGTTGCGTCAGGGTTGTGCCTGGGTTGAGGGTTGCGTCAGGGTTGTGCCTGGGATGAGGGTTGCTTTTGCTATAAGCTTAAATTTCTCGAGATGGACCCTGGTTTTGTGTTGTGCAGATTGCTGGAATGTATTCTCAGGACTCCATACGAGGTGTTCTCAAAAAACAACATCACATATTAAATCAAAGTTTTAAAATCAGTCATGTACACTCCTCACCCTTGACTACGACTTAGGACTTCCTGTATTATATTCGATTCCTTCCCAGAGAATTCTGGAATTGTTTATTTTGTCCCCATCGTGAGTATATAGAGGCTAAATTGTTCCATTCCAGCGCGAGCTCCATTAGCATGCAAATGGCAGTCTCTGTCTCAAACAACAGAAAATTGGTCTAACTTCACGACTCTGACACCGCAACCGCCATGAAATATTGGTCCCTAAAACCAATGTGTCTGGAAAGGATGTGTTGTTTAGTCGTGATTCACGTTACTGGATGTTAAATATTGCCTGAAGTTCCTGTCGTCTCTGGATAAATGCCTTACAAATCGAAGGAAACAAGTCATGATGTGAGGAAAAATTGTCAAGTTTTCCGGGATATCTGTCATCTCGGATATGCTGCTTGAAGAAGATTTGGCTTTAGCACACGACCTTTGTACGTTTCGAATATTTCTGTTAGTTATTTGTGAGGACAAAAGTGAATTTCCCTGAAGGAAGTTTCTTTAAGGAGCTTGTTACAATTAGCATCGACTTCAAATACAGCGAAAAAATTCTACGACCTCCAGAAGGTAAAAATTTTAATATGACTGTCATAAACAAATTTCTCAGGATTTCCATAAAGAAAAGAAATTTCACGTAGAAGCTGTTCGGATACTATATTCAGTAAACGTATTCTTCAATCATGGTATGTGCGTAAAAAGATCAAAGATTCCTGAACTTGATACTCGTCATGGACGCCAAGGCGTTGCTTTACGCTCAACACTGTACAGCGTAAAACTGAGTGCATTCCATTGAGGTTAAAAAGATTATATGCAGCGAGTTATTATAGGTATTGACGCACTACATGTCTCGTATACATCACTGGTAACTCATATTTTCTTTGGCGAACTCTGATAACGTCGGCATGGCGGTGCTCCTCCGCATCCGCCGGAAGCTTCCTGTCAAATGTCTAGGCGCTGGCTGGCAGTAATTCCTGTCAGTACTGCTGTCAGTAATTCCTGTCAGTATTGCTGGCAGTAATTCCTGTCAGTACGGCTGTCAGTAATTCCTGTCAGTAACTCCTGACTGTACAGCTGTCAGTAACTCCTGGCAGTACAGCTGTCAGTAACTCCTGGAAGTACAGCTGTCAGTAACTCCTGGAAGTACAGCTGTCAGTAACTCCTGGCAGTACAGCTGTCAGTAACTCCTGGCAGTACAGCTGTCAGTACGGCTGTAAGTAACTCCTGTCAGTACGGCTGGCAGTAAAGCTGGCAGTAATTCCTGTCAGTACGGCTGGCAGTAATTCCTGTCAGTACGGCTGTCAGTAATTTCTGTCAGTACGGCTGTCAGTAAGGCGGTCAGTAACTGCTGTTAGTATCGAATTTCTAGCATGATCCACATTTCCAATACCGACATCCAGTTCGTGTCCTGATATGAAATCCGGAAAGGCACGTTTGTTGAACACGCGTTTCTCGATGCAAAATATTTAGTAAGCGATCATGCAAATTTCCCGGAGTGAAGCCACAGCGGCAACTCGATGCAGTTACCTCCAAAAACTGCGTTCTCATGTAGAAATGTGATCGTTAAAAACGTACATTACGCTGTTGCAACGTCTTTTGTATTCAGGTCATCAAGCACCGCAATGAATATAAATTTACTGTATGCAACTCGTAACTTGCAGGCACAAATTATTGTTTTCTTTGTAGGAAGCAGTTCCGAAAGAATTTAACGAAATTACGTATTTATTTTTCAAAGAATTTCGGTTAAATGAAAAAATTGTCTTAAATTAATTACGAGAAATTAGGAATAGCCTTTCCGTTGTGGCATACATGCGGTGGGATATGCTTGGTGTGAAAACATGTAGTGACACCCAGATTTTTCAACAATAAATTCTGGGTGATACAAAGACTCCGAAAAGACTCGTTACAATTGAACAAATTTATTACAGTGGTAACTGATAAATATCGAAATCAGATTTGTTTTATTGTACTCAGTGGTTATCAACCTTTTTTAAACACGCTGCATTTGTGTGTTTCTGACATCTTGTTGATAAAAAACAGAGGCATTGTTGAATGAACCCTAAAGGAGAAGGCACAATGCGTATCATGGTTTATTGAAACAAAATCGAGTATGCAGATTCGGCGAAATCACAGAACTACGTATGGAAGAGATGCACCATCACGTACGTCAATTCATGTGTGACAAGAAATTTATGGAGACAGGAACAGTGTTGGATAAAGGGAGGAGTGGACGACCAAGAGCATTTGAGGAAAGCATAGATTGTGTAAGGCAAGCTTTTGCTCGTTCTCCTACTGAGTCTCCGTACTCTGCCTGACAGAGCTACTACAGTCAACAGACATTACTGACCTAAAGTAAAAGATGACTAAAGCATTGCCTAAATGAAAGAAATCTAGTACCGTCTTGATGTACTTCGTGCAACTAATGGTACCCATATAGCGGTGTATTAAACAGGTTAAAAATAACTCTATATATAATTTTCCTTTTGCAGTAATTATTGCATATGTATCGTTGGATTTGCTGTTGTAATAAATGAATGGACTCACTTTGTTATACTGAAATGCACAATTTAGCTGTTTTAAAATATTTCGAATCATCTTCATGCAATCGCAAAAATAAGCTTAGGGACAATAGTCTTCCTAACTTTTCTTAACGATCCATGAGATCTTTCTTATTTGCATTCTTTTCCTCTACTTTTTTAGACAATCGTCTCCCTCACCATTGTTTACAGCTCTCTACCGCTTGTCGCATAATTCGTTCGAAGAATTCATTATTCAAAAGATAGTTCAGAAGAGCTAGACATTTGCATGAGGAAGATATCGAAGAACAAGCTACACACGTTTATTTATCTGTTGTGGGTTTGGCTGATCAGTTACTTAAGCGGTAATTTGCATTTTCTTGCATTATTTTTCTGTCTTCGGGCAGTCTTTCCTGTGATATACAATGTAATCTATTTCTTGCTCGAGTGTCTACAAGTTTGTGTCTTTTGGAATCATACATCAGTATAATTCACCTTCTATTTGAAATGTCCGTTGTCGTGTTGAAACCCCCAAAGAGCGGCCATGATGACAAAACATTTCATAATCAAACTTATTGAAACTGTTATCCGAACTGTAAGATATTATTATTCGATTAAGTGATCAACACTTGTTTCGTTTTCCCTGACTTCTGGTCCGTGAAATGGAAGGCATGGTCACACCCACTTCAACAAATAACCAGAAATTGTTGCATTCATATAAATAACATTTAATCAGTGAGCTCGCTTGTGTTAGTCAAGACCCTAGCTCACCTGCTGGACTGGAGGCGTTTATTATTGACTGAGATGCAAGTATTTTACTGGTCTAAATCATCTCCATGATTGAGCTATTTCAGCCTCATAGACATGAGTTTTGAAATACTTGTTCGTGCTCGCAGTGTTCCAGAATATAAATGGCTCTTTTGCATGATCTGTCACGACTTATAAATTGTTGTTGAGCATGATCCGTTCCAGAGTAGAATTTGTTCCTATGCATGATCCGTTTCAGCGTATAATTTGTTCCTATACAAAATCTGTACCAGGGTATAAACAGTACTGGCGTATAATCTATTTCAAAGTACAAGATCGGTATTATTTATAATATACTAGGTACAACCATTTGATATATGCATCCACATTAGGGTGGCCCTTATTTTTTCAGAAATTTAAAGGGTTCAGGATTTTCAAATGATCGGTTCGAAGAAAAAATGATTGTGTCAGAATTATTAAAGCGATCACCCAATTATTTGAACTGCGCTGGCCAATTCAAATATATGTCTGCCGAAGCTTGTAGCCCATCAGATATATTAACTATATATTTAAATTGGTCAACGCAAATTGGATTAACCTAGCTATACTTACGCCCTGGTCCACCTACTTCATAGACGTCGGTTTGCCTTTTTTTGAATTTTCTACACCATTCCCATACACTACCTTCACTCATAAAGTTGTCACCGTACACTTCACTCATTCTGCGATGGGTTCTGCAGCACTGCGTCCTTCTGCTTGCAGAAAATGTACTACACTTTGTAACTCACATTTGGTGCGAACATCGATCGTAGCGGCCATGTTCAATTGCCCGTACCTCAGGAAATCGAGCTGTATCATTTTTTGGCGATTATGCAGAGAAATATGTAAGACCCTGCAGTACTTCTAGTAATAAAATTATTACGTTATGTAGATTTACCTTTCTTTATAGCTTATTGGAGGTTAAAACAAAAACAGCCATCGAAACTTTTGAAAAGTAGAATATATGTACATACCTATTAAAATGAGGAACCTTTCAATATTTTTTTTTATTTTAACGGGCGTTAACATTTAAATATGAAAAAAATCGCTGCCACTGTTGTCGAGTCACACAAATACACATTCATTTTGATGAGCAGAAATATAACTTACTAAATTTCGTCTCATATAATGATCATTTTGAAAACTTTTAACACTTAAATTCATACTATTTTCTCATTTTGTAGAATATTTCTTGATCTGCATTGAATGGGTATGCTTTTATAGGAGCAACTCAAATATTACGGTTCTCTGAAATTGCAACCTACGTGTTTAAGTGTTTAAAGCATTTACTGAAACGACTTCACTCTGCATTACCATCATGAAAGGTATTGCATTCCACAGGGCATGCTTGAATCTTTTTCCTGCTTGTCTAGAGCCCCATTACAAGTCCTTTATTTTAAACGCAGTGGTCGCCTTCGTGTCTGTGTAGCCCCGGAACTTTGTTGTTTAGCTCTTAGACTCTAATCCAAGATTTAGGTTGAAATTCGAAGTTACCTTTGCAATGTATGGGTTTCCAACTCCCTGCTAATCTCCCAGACGAAATTCGTTGTTGCCATCATTTGAAAAAAGAATTTTTTTTAGGCTGAATTTGTTATGCGGTTTGATGAGTTTTATCAATTTAGGTGCAAATGATTGAATTTGGTCTCGTTCCCAATAGTGTTTAACCCAATTTCTGATGTAATTGACTCTTCTGAAATGAAGCAGTAAAGAATTATACGTAACATAGTCACTTTAATTTTAATATCATATAAAAGCAGGACTATCTTCTGAAATGTAATTTAAAATGCAATGAGTGTTTCTTTTGTATTTGCTTCTGAAATCTAAAAAGCGTAACTACATTAAAATTAGTCTATGCCAAGGACTAGTCCTTGGTCTATGCTTATGTTAGTGGATCCTGCGTATTATGGTTGACTCGTTTTCATTTAATAGATTAATAGAAAAAACGAATAAGAAGTTAAAAAAAGGAAGCCCTAGTCCTCAAAATCAAACAAACTGAGCTCAGGTTTTAGGAGTCCATGATGAGAATTAGTCAAGCGAAGATGGTAAGAAAAAAATATCTCGGTACTGAAATGTGGTGCCACTCTTCCGTAGATTTATGGCGTTCACTCGAGGTTTGTTTGCGAGGAATATGGTGGTGAGTGGCGAAAAGAGGAGCGCTTCGAAAGAATAAATGAAAATATTGCAATGCGGAAATTACATCATTCTTGACTCTGTAAGCGACTTCCAGGTCATTGTTCCCGCCTTTTTGGTGAGAGATAAAGGCAGAAAAAAGAGAAAAAGAGGCCCACCATGATGGAGTAACGGTTGAATCACCATCTGCTAACGTTTTGGGTGCTGTTGAGTTACGGTACTCGTTTTGAATAGGAATGTATTACTGTTTGAATCTTGACCCACAAAGAATGATAGAAGTTTTACAAACTTGGACAAGCTTTGATCTTCACATCCTTATTCGTGAATAAAAACAAGAGTAGTTACTGATAAACAGGGATCTGATAACGGTGGTCACTGTTTGTTAAACTTAGCTCCCCGAACTAACCTGAATTCATGCTCTAAATTGAGAATACAAAATGAAGTCTGTTAATCTATTTTATTTATTCTTCGTAGCTCATTTAAAACAGGGTGTACTAAATCAAATCTTTTTGTACGACTTTTTTCTGTGAAATACCCTGTAAACAAAGGACTAAGCTGGTGTTAAAAAGAACTGAAAAAGCAATGGCATTGCACTCTGGGGAATTCTCGCTCCTGGAGATACAGATGTTGCCTGAGCAACACGACGTTAGGAAGCCGGTTTCCTCGAGTGTAATGTGACACCAGGCAACATGTTCTCTGCCTGGTTTTGGGACGCTGGCTTTGGAGGTCTCCGTAAGAGGTAAGATGAAACCTGCTTCAATTCAATTACAAACTTATGCCGCTGAAAAGAGATCACTTCTTTCCTAGTTTAATTGATGCATTGACCTGTGTGGATATTAACTAATTTACGTATCTGCAGACTAGATGCTGATACCCAAGCTTGTTTTTGCTCAACCTAACTTGAATTTGCTATTATCTCTCTTGTGATTGGTGGATAGAATTTTTTGTTTGTTAGATTGCGTTTTTTTAAGTGCAAGAAAATTTAAATTTTTCATCCCTCCGTATGCATAGGATTTAATCATAACCAAATGCAACCGTTTTTCATGTGATATATTGTAGCTAACAAATTTTCAGAATTAATCCATTTCTAGAAAATGAAGCTTACAGATTTAAGAGATCGTGATGAAATTAGAGAAGCGTTTTGTTTTATGTGAAATAAATTCATTGCTACACATGGCAGCCTCACGTGTTGATACTCAACACTTTGATCGGAACAGCTAGGAAAGGTGTGGGAAAATAGTCTCACACCGAGTGTGCAGGGGAGAGAAACGGTAGTCACTAAAAAATAAAATATCTAGATGCCTTTCGTGCATACAGCGTAAATGTAAGTGGGTTATCATGGGTTAGTTGCAGGGTGATAATCTCCTCGGAGTACAATGGGAATCTCCTCGGAGGATAATTTGACTTGGATATCAACTTGCGTTAATTTTGATGATTTGAATTTTCCTTATTGCGTGTAAAGCAAATATATGTTTCTTATTGTCAAGGCGATGCGACATTCGCAGCCAAATTCTGGTGGCCAAAAAAAAGTATGCAAGATTTTTATTATCATAATTTAAAAAACAGCACAAATTTCTTTAAATTTTAATTTGAAAATCGCACTAACTTTATCGGGCACTTTATGTCCTCCATCCTGCACCTGTATTTCAAGATTTATTGTTGATTTATTAACAAGTTTCGTCTGTTTTTCTACTTGTCGACTTGTATCGCATTTTCAATGCGTGGTATATTATATTATTTACATAGCATGTATTTCTAAAGTTTTGTTAGTGTTTATTTTGTTTTCATCACCGTAATGCGTTTCCATCTCCCATTTGTTTCCCAAATTATCGTCGCTTGTTGCCTTACACTTCTTGGCCGTGGGTTACCTTTAAGTTACGGTACGTGTCCGTCCGTTGGCGTAAAATATACATTTATTGAAGCAAGCCGACGATAAACCTAGACCTGGTTATGCTGCTTCTTCTCTCGCTCACCTGATCGTCGTTGATAAAGCTGGGTAGAAATTCTTACTGCATATTTTTGCTCGTTGTGCGCCCGTAGCTGCATGACCCTTTATTTTTATTGTCGTTCAGACTCGAATGACTCCGTGCCGTTTTGTTGAGGTGACTAACCTGAGAGTCGTGGGCTATTTTTAGTATTAGCTCTCCTGACCAGTTAATACTTGCATTGCTTACCAGTTAATACATGCGTCATTCTCCAGCAAATACTTGCATCGTTTACCAGTGAATACCTGCATTGCTCACGAGTTAATACTTTTGTTGTTTACCAGTTAATACATGCGTCGTTCTCAAGCAAATACTAGCGTAATTCACCAGTTAATAGTTGCATTGCTTGCCAGTTAATACAGGAGTCATGGACCAGTTAATACCTGCAGCGCGCAGAAGCATGAGCTGTTCATAGTTCTAACATCCCTGCCGCCACCTGGTACTCCGTTAGCTGGATTTTGGTCGTGCAATTATAAGACGTTAAATAATGTCATTATTCAAATTTTACAAGACTGATTTCTTCAGCAAATATCCCCCCCTCAACCACGGGAAGCGTGCTGAAAAAAGATTCTCTCTCTTGTAGGGTTCCTAAGCTCCTCACGATGGCGGTATGCTGGTTGTGTTTGGTTTCCTGGAGAGGTAGCATATCTTAGTCTAATTTCCGACTGCTGATGCAAGAAACACAAATGTTTTCTGCAAGAATCCGTTGTGGGTGAGTTCGTAGGCATTGTCGTTCTTGCCAGAGTCTGTTTTGGGTGTAGTATATAAGGTGATATTTCCTTTTTCGCTCTATTCATCTCGTGAAGACTACCTTCATAGTATATATCGATTTCTCCACTCTCATTTATTAATTTTTTGATTTGAGATCCTTACGCTCTCTCTTTCGCCGGTTGAAGAGGGCTGTGCCAACCGATGTGTCTAAACTTTGCGTACTTTGCAGAATTTTGCTGTGAATGTCGCAATGCAAACAGAAGTTGAACCGTGGATATGACATAACAAAATATGCCTAAGCGTGACACTAAAAAGTGTATTTTTAAATCCGCTCATCAGATTTGCGCGTTATGATCGCTATGAAGGCGTCTTGAAGATTCGGAACCTGTGAAGTAGTTTTTGAAGATTTGTTTTCCCACGATTGCATTTAATTGTTTAGCTCTCAGTGGAGAATAATTTTCCAATCATTACCATCGTTTACTGCAACATTATGAAATACAATTGACACGTTACTGGGATTAGGTTACAATGATTGTTAAAATATACTTGAGCCAGTGACTAAGAATAATTATACCCTTTGCCTATACGTACAGTCAGTGCTCCTGCCTCTATCACTTTTTAAGACCCAATTTCAGTAACAAAAGATGCGTCTCATATCTGTAATAAAATAATTTTTGAATGTACAGTTGTATTAACCTCGTACGAACGATTTCTTCAACTGAAAATTTAGGTGTTTGCATACGAGTATTGGCTTCTTTTTGCTTTACTCGCTCTAAACTGACGCATTTACTCACTCTGAATTGACGAATTTGCTCCCTCTAAACTGACGAATTTGCTCCCTCTAAACTGACGAATTTGCTCCCTCTAAACTGACGAATTTGCTCCCTCTAAACTGACGCCTTTAGCAGCAGAAATAGCTAGTTAGGCGCCCTGTAAACACACGCAAATAGACCCTAATTTTGTTCCAGGATTTAGTGCTGAACGTGTAATTCCTATTTAATTCTTGCTGATTAATTTTTGATGAAGTCCTAAGTTGCCGGGCGCTATCGCGCTCTGACCTGCTGTCTAATAATTAATGAACAACTACAGACCCGCTATATTGGGGCCGAATTTCTGCTTAATGGTAATGCTCCATTGGTTGAATTTTTGCTTAATGGAAATGAGACACTGGGCAGATGTACAGGTATGCTTTATGATTGCAGACCACTAGTAAAATTTTTCTGCTATGTGCAAAATGCATTGATGGGCATTGTCTGTAAGCGTATTCTGCGGACTTAGCGATCCGTGGATACAGGTTGGATCCTTGATCTTCACTGAGGGGCTGCCAATACTGTCTGTCCTCTTCACTATTCCTTGTAGAATTTGCGCTCCTCTGTGATGACTTTTAGCTCCCCACCGCAGAAACGTTTGTTGCAGGACGCTGTTGTTGCAGGACGCTGTTGTTGCAGGATGCTGTTGTTGCAGGATGCTGTTGTTGCAGGATGCTGTTGTTGCAGGATGCTGTTGTTGCAGGATGCTGTT
>VCRD01005057.1:0-30978 GCA_006783055.1 Trinorchestia longiramus
GGTCCTACTCCTCGAACTGAGGTCCTACGCCTCGAACTGAGGTCCTACTCCTCGAACTGAGGTCCTACGCCTCGAACTGAGGTCCTACTCCTCGAACTGAGGTCCTACGCCTCGAACTGAGGTCCTACTCCTCGAACTGAGGTCCTTCTCTGGGCTTACGTCCTCGTGCCTGGTCCTCACTTCTGCAGGAGGCTTGTAGTGAATCGCATGGCTCCACTACAAGCAAGCCTCACGACAAGTAGTATGCTGTCATCACAACAGGCTTCCTGGGGACAGAGGGACATTGGCGCAGGACGTTGGCAGAACGTCCAGCCCTTGAGGTGCAGGGTTCGATACCTCAATTCCGGCTGAGCAATTTATCCATAAGGGCCACGACTTTGGGTTACGCTTCTGTGATTACCAATTGCAGGAAGACCTAAGAGCAAGTAAACTGAGAAACCTCTCTTTCTGTAAGAAAATGTTTTTTTTAGCACGGCTGGTTCTTGGTGTGTGAAAAATAACCAAAAAATTAAAGGAGTTGGGACCCAACTGTTAGATCGGGGTTGTTTTTTTGGTGTATTTATCTTAATGTCCTTTTCTAATTTTTATTCTGGAGGCGGAGTAGATCTTCTATAAAAAAAGTAGTTCTGACTTAGTCAATCTATCAATTATAACTGTTATCAATAGGGTTGCTTCAACGATTTATTAATTGGGAAATTGTTATTGCAAATAATTATAATAACACTTTAAAAATTTATTAGCAGTAACTAACATCATTCCTAACATTTTTGACCAGGTTTACTAACATCTGAATTTATTAGAATATACATCAACATTAGCTTAACTAGTAACACATTTGCAAGTGAAGAAAAAATGGAATTAAAACCAAAAGGTGATGAAAATTAGCATTAAATAATAAAGCTCTTAACGTTTCTAATCAAAGGTTTTACTTTCTTGCAGCAGCTCTCGCGGGATCCACCACCATTGAGGCTGAAAATTTATGTTTATGCCGTCCAGCTTGCGCTCAGCAGCGCTGGTTGTCGGAAACTGTTGTAACGCCAGTCTCCTTGTTGCTTTATTTATTTTCTTATGAATATTTTTACTCGTGTTGACTGCATGTGCCTGACTTACAGTGCGAGAGACCAGAACACGAGTCTCTTGTTCAGTTCTGTTCACTTCTCTTCTATTTTTAGGTCACGCGAAATGTTTCTTTTTTTCCCCGTGGAGTTTCCGGTTCTGGAAGCCTATATTCCTACTACATTACTTACTATTATTATGCTGACTGTTACTAATTAATATCATTTATCATAATTCAATGAAGAGCTAATATTATTATTAACAAGTTTATATTTTTATTTGTATACTTTTTGTTATGGTTGTTATTATTGTTGGTATGTATTAGTTAGTGACTTATAATTACCCTACGAAAGAAAAAACATTGAAACATTTTCATTTCCTCAGCATTTCTATCCTCTCAACATTTCCACCCCTAAACATTTCCAACCCATCAACATTCCCATTTCCTAACATTTCCATTGCCTCAACATTTCTATCCCCACAACATTTCCATCGTCTCAACATTTCCATCGCCTCAACATTTTCATCCCCTCAGCATTTCCATCCCCTCAACATTTCCATCCCCTCAACATTTCTATCCACTTAACATGCTTGTTTCCGTTCGAAACTTTGAACGCTCTATTCGTATTATTCACCATTAAATTATTCCACGACACAGTAAATGGCTGAATTATTTAAAGCTCTTTTATGACGCATTCACATTCTAATTTAATTGCGAAAACAGCATAAGCTGATTACAAACATTCCCTTCATTACGGTAAAAGCACTAATTGACTACAACCAATAATACATGAATAATGATTGTAACAAAGGTTACAAGATGAGAAGTACATACTTCTGGTACGAAGGCTTTCCTTGAAAGGTTTCATTGCAAAATCTTCCCTTTACGTGCTGTTTGTTTTCTCTTCACAACTGCCATTTTAATAAAATATGTTTGAAGCTCCTGTACTAAATTCTTTAAACTCTTGCCACCATTACGCATCGTTTATTATAAGGTCGATGTCGTCGAAAGGAATATTTCACCTACATGTATTTAATAAATAACTCCTGTTGATCATTGAATTCCACCAGAATGTTACCACAACAAGTCTCGTGAACGCCCTGCGCTGTTTGACTCTGTTGGTGCTACACTGAACACACATTCCTTTTATAATAGTAGACGTTCAAGATTCCAGGTGTGGAACACAACATTCCAGGAGTGGTATACAACATTCCAAAAACTGAACATTCTAGGAACTCACCACTCCTGGAAATCAACATTCCAGTAACAACATTTGGTGAACTGAACATTGCGTTAACTTCACATTCCAGAAAATCAACATTTAAAGGTGTAACACTCTAGAAATACAACATTCCAGGACGCAACATTCCAGAAACTGAACGTTTCACAAGTTATATTGAGGAATTATTATAGCTGCTGATAGGGTCACGGTGCTGGTGCTATGCATCTCAGAGGCTCTGTCATCCACTGGAGCAATTCATCTTTTCAACAAAGCCATGTGCAGAACTGCTTACATCACACAGTGGTATTCTGATCTCATCTACATCACCCACCACAATTAATGGAGGCAGTACTTGCTCTTGTCCTGTATGTGACTCAAGCAATGAGGCGAAGGAGGAGGTATGGCTAGAATGTATAACTAAAAAGTGTTATGAAAATACATGACTTGATAATCCTCGTATCTGAGTTTGGCCGTCTGAACACTATCTTGCTGCATAATGAAAGTTGTCTCGTATTTATTTACTTGTGTTAATATATTTATAGTGTCTCTCTGTGCTGAATCAGATATGAAAATTAATTTTACATTGGCCATTACTAATGAGCTGAAATAAAGTGGTTATCTTACGCTAAGTATTAACTTTTCAATCGAACGGGTATACATGTATTGTAAACATTGTATTGTGGGTCCCAATGCCCCAGGATTGATATAAAATACATTATTTTTTATCATTATTAGTTTTTATCGCTTTCAGTGACTCATTCAGAAAGATGGCTTCGAGTTGCACATGGAAGAAAATAATCATTGAAAAACACGTGATTTTTTTCACACACGTGGATTCTAATCTTTTAATGCAACACCATTCAATTTTTCCTAATCTCAAGATTACCGATCACTAAAAGTAGCTTCAAATTTACGGACTTTAGTTCAATATTCCACAAATGCTCGTGATCATTTAAGTGACGTGCTACCTCGTACTACCAAGTCACGTCATCATATCGACCAAATCAATACACAGCGATACTATTGGACCTAATTGGGCAGGTTCCATGGAATTGACTCAAATCACTCCAGCGCAGATGCTGCCACGGCAGTCCACAAAATTTTCGGTTCTCCTCCAGCAGCTCTCAAAATGCTGAAATGAAAAGATCCATTGGCAGGTATTCGTTTAATCTTCATCGGGATCCTTAATGGAGGAGTGAAGGGCTTGTTCGCAAGTTCTGTAAGCCACAATTTTTAGAAGGGTCATTAATTTGATTTTATCTACAGTTTTGGAAGCCCCACGCAAACGATACACAATGCACTGAAGTATATTTGCAGCAAACATGGCCCTGAAACTTTGCACTTTCTTTGTCATGAATATGAAAATAATTGAGAAACACATTGCTTATGAGAACAAAGTTTGGAGATTGAACGAAGACGCTTGAAATACAACAATTATTAGCTCCTAATGACACATAATTATGTACCGTTTTGTTACTCACGGAAATGAGACAAAATGTAGTGAGATGGTTGCCCTATACGTGTGCGACAACTTCTTTGCTATGTTTATAACAGGTACAGTAAATCTTTGTGTAGAGACTGAGGTATTGCACTCATTAAAAGATCGTTTATTGGTATACAGCAGACATCTCCTCATTGGTATACTGCAGACATTTCCTCCTCATTGGTATACTGCAGACGTCTCCTCCTCATTGGTATACTACAGACATCTCCTCCTCATTGGTATACTGCAGACATCTCCTCCTCATTGGTATACTGCAGACGTGGGCAAGTATACGAGTATGTCAGTTACTCGTGCTGCTTTTACATTTCGTAACGTTATTTCCTGATGCCTTGAGAGCTCCAAAGTTTGGTCAAAAAATAAAAGTTTTGAACATCGAAGTCGCTTTCTTTGTAACATTTGCAGTGTCACCTGCCACTTCCTCCTTCATCTTGTTCTCTTGTTGCATCATGTTTACGTTTTATTTTTCTCATTATTGCGTTACTAACATTTCATTTCATGCTAACCTCAGCACATTTGATTTTTATTACCAGGTATCTTCTTCAGTTATTTTAGTACAGGGTACGGAGACATAGCAACCTTTTTTCAAAGTAAACGCATTTAAAAAAAGGAAGTTATGTTGCTGCACCCTGTATTTTTCTCACTATTATGTCCCTTTCTCTACAAATTCATCTCGTTTTCATTATTATGTTTTTTCTATCATCGTGTTACTTTCTCTGTCGTCATGGTACTCCCCATCATCACCTATCTTCCTTCATCATTACGTCACCTCCACTATCAAATCACTTGAACCATCGTCATCCCACTTTTGCATCATCACAGTTCATACCTTTATATTTATTCTGGGTTCTTTATCTTTCTCTACAATATTGTCTTACAAAGTTGGTAACCACAGCTTTTGTGACAATGACACCCACCAAATAATATCCCGTGACTTTCTTGTACAAGAATAAGGTACGTCACTCTGCCTCAGAAGCTAGGCTGGAAAAGTCGAGTTATGAAATGGTTCGATTTTCGCATTGGCTCATTACATGTGATGAGAAATGGATATATTTTTACGACAGAAGGACAGGAGGATAGTGGTTAGAAATAAGAGACATTACCCACAACCAGTCTTGGACACTACAAAGTCATTGGTTATCTCACGGTTGTCTGCGAATGATCTCATCATTCTCACATGCAGCGTGGTAAAACAGTAGCAGAAATATCGTATAGCATCGAAGATATGACGTATTTTCTCTCATAATGATGTCGTTCTTTGGACTTCTCAAGCTACGGGCTAAAAGATGCAAAACTGAATAATTAGATCATGAAACGTCCTCTTTGTTCTCCTAATATCTGTTTCACGAAATATCACTTGCTTAAGCACTCTGGATTTTTTACACGAAGTAAATCATCCTCAAATAGAGGGAAGGTTATTATAACATTCGGACAGCTTATAACATCACAAAAGGATTTTTTATAATGGAATTACGACAGCAAAGCTTTGACGAAAAGGTCACCAATGAAAATAGACTCTATTGTGCTTAAATAAATGTTTTCTAACATTTCTGAACAATGTTATTGTTTTCTGTTCGAATACGAAGTTTTATGCATGATACCCTAATACCATTTTCGACCACCAAACTACTTTTTCACCATGTTCGCTGTCGCCCAAATATAGTAACAGAAGATTTCCATTGCAAGTTTCACGACAATCCCACTCTGCTCCCTCTCAACCTATCCTATCCAACTTCCCCCCTTTACCAAGACTACAAACACACATCACAGACGCCTGGTATTGTGTGCATCAGCAATACTGCAAACACACATCACAGCGCATGACATTGTGTTCATCAGCAATACTGCAAACACACATCACAGCGCTTGCATCAAAGTAGAGGTGAGCACGATGCAGATATTTCCAAACACGATGTCAAGAGCATTAGGTTTTAGGGTGCGAAGCATTTTAGGCGGCACAGCGGAGCAATTTCTGGAAGACTGCCTCTTCAATTCTGTTTACATCGCACTGACGGCGTTGAATTCAGCCCCCGACTTGGCAGGATCCAATGGATCAAACGAGCGCTCGTCAGGTGTGTGTGTGTGGGGCGGTGGAGGGGAAGAGGCTTGACATGGGAGCCTGGAAGGCTCCTGGAAAACAGCCGGTCTGGAAAATAGCCGTCAGGGAAAAATGGTCAGTCTGGATAAACAGCCTGAAAATAACCCTTTCGGGCAAAATAGTGAGTCAGGAAAAACAGCCCGACAGACAGAAGGACAACCCTTCTGAAAAATTAGTTCGCTTAAGAGAACAGCTCGTCTTGATATATAGTCAGTATTAAAAAATAGTAGGTCTGAGACTAATCTGTCGGGTGAGCAGAAGGCATCAGTCGGGTGAGCAGAAGGCATCAGTCGGGTGAACAGAAGGCATCAGTCGGGTGAGCAGAAGGCATCAGTCATTAACGAAGGCAATATCTGGTAACTCAAGGATTATTTCCTGCAAAAACTACTTTTCTTAAATTGAGGAACAAATTATTGACATCTCTGTTGTGGACTTTGATCGTTCTAATGACATCTGCCAGTAGCTAGACGACGCGTGCTCAGCATACAACATGCATTAAGTTACAACATTTCTGACAAGCTTCAAGTTACTGGAAAGCCTCGACGCTGGTGGAAAATAAATTAGGTATCGACCAGCTGCTCTCTCTAGCTCCTCATGAGGCTTATTCTGAGCGCAGCTGCCGCATGTAAATATTAGTCGTGGTATTATTTGGCGGTTTGTTCAACAAAAAGTAATAATAGAACGTAATCCATGCTCTATAAATTTGACCGGTGCTCTTTAATCCAAATCCGAGCTTTCTAAACTTAATCCGTGTTCTCGAAAGTTAATCTGTACCGTTTAAATTTTTTCCACGCTCTTTAATCTTAATGTGTGCCCTCTTAAATTAATCTGTACTCTCTAAATGTAATCCGTGCTTTTTAGAATTAATCCGTGCTCTCAAACGCTTCAGTGCATTTTTGATATGTTGCAAAAATGCCTCTGTTCTAATGGTTTGTGTATTTATAATATTCATTGTCTTTCTTTCAACATCCATGCCTTATGTTACCGCAGAAAGTATTATGGTCCCGTATAAAAATACGTATGAATGAACTGTGATACACAAAATGCCAAAGAAAAAACTACGCTTTTAAATATACTTTGGTAAGACCAGTATTTGCATTCTACGTCTACAAGATTATTAAACAATAAATATAAATACGTAAATATTATTCATTAATTCTGAAAATAATGTAAATGAAAATTAAATAGATTATTAAATATTAGTGTCAGTATACAGTCCGACATAGCATGGTCTCAGCGGAATGTGCTGAATCAAGATACACATATCAACCATAGGATGTCTGACCCTAATCTTTATGCTGTATTGCCCAAACATTACCTGATTCAAAAGTATTCGCTGATTCGAATTGTGCATGATGTCTGGATCTAAGGTATTTTTTGTTTTAAATTGTGCATCAATTTTCGGACTGCGCAGATTCAGATCGGATCTTCCCCCTCGTGAATATACCATGAATAATCTTCAGTGGTTAGGAAAACACAACTCCGTTGGGTTACTCTTAAAACTCTCATAGTTCTCGTTGTTGTACTCTAAGTATTTTTTAGAGTTGTCTGAGTTAATTACTGAGAGTTCTCATTAAACTCCATCTAATATATTCATATCAAGAAGAAGAAGAGTTTCACTACCTGCTTTAGAGAATCTGTCATCTCACTGGGACAATCCGCCGTCTGCATCTTAAGACGAGAACCTCCTCAGGTTGAACGGCACACATCAGTTGGACGAGGATTTTGAACGTCACTTCAAATAATGACAGTTTTGCTAACAAATTCAGACAGATAAATCTTTTTCCTATTTTAGGCGCCCTATCTTTTCATGTTTTTCCTTTAATTTCAGCTACCAAAAGAAAATGGTAGGAGCTGACCACTATTTACAAGTTTTTTTTTGTCCCACTTGAATTTACGAGGGCTCTTTTTTTAACTTTTGATGAGCTGTAAAAAAGGCCAATTTACGTAACATAATAATTGTATCACCAAAAGTACTGCAGGGTCTTACTTTTTTTTCGAAAAATAGAAGTTGGGTCCCCCTTTTTCAAATTTTCTTTCATCCTTCCCGTATACTCCCATCACTCATAAAGTTATCACCTACACTTTAGTCATTTTACGAGGGATTTCAGCAGCACTACGTCTTTTTGCTTGAAGAAAACGGATTACGCTTCGTAACCAACATTTGGTGAGAGCATCGATAGTAGCGGCCATGTTCAATTGCCCGTACCTCGGGCAATCAGGCTGTATCCTTTTGGCGATTATGTAAAGAAATAAGTAAGACCCTGTAGTACGTAGCATTACTATCTACGTAAATAAATCCTTTTGTATAACCCGTCGGAGGATAAAAAACGAATGATAATAAAAATACTCGGTCACATACACAATTAACTAAACATTGAACACTTTCTTGTGCCTTTGTGTTGGTGTTTGCTTCAGCTGTTCAATGGCATGATGCCTAAAGGGAGGATTCTGTGTCAGTTTGGAACGGCAGTCTGGAGCAATGGAACTAAGATGCTCTTGGTTTGAACAAACTTTCCTGTGAACAAAATCATTACTGGATTGGTAAAAAGATACCATATATCACCAGAAGATACATTAATGCTAATGGTTTCAGTAATATTTTACGTTTGGGCAAAAATAATACAATACTCTGACAAAACAAATGGATTTAACTGTAAAATGTTTGATTTTTTTCAATTATTTAGAATTTGAATAAGTTAATGCAGTATTCTTCGTACATCAAATTGCAAAATAATTTTTCAAATTTGTTCCAATCGTGCACAATCGTAATCTCTCACACGGTACAGAAGATATGAACTATCAGTAAATTTGCGAACTTTTAAATGATTCTTTAAAAAGTATTTTTAAAACGTGCACATTTTTCCAAACGTTTTTTCTAGCAACAATTTTTCCAACAGCATTTCTTGGGTGAACTCAGCGCAAGTCACGCATACTTTTTTAAATAAATTATACATAAAACTTTGTATGAATTTTATGACCTTCCTGCACGAGTTTTGAATAAATTCTTCGACCATCACACACAATTTTGGGTAAATTCCACGACGGTCACACACAATTTCCACTCGAGTTCTGGCAATTGTGTGGCGAAATCGAGCTGCCTGTCAAACGGGCGTTCCACGTATGAGGTATCAGCGTCACATGGGTAACAGAGATGGACATTTTGACGGAAGCTCTACCTCAGTAATTAGACCGGCAATTGTTAATCTACAGAGTGATAAAACTCGCGGAGAACAGGACGAACAGGGTTGCTGTGCTGCAGAGCAAGAGACTCAGTGTCGGGTTCACAAAATAAATGGACTCACTCTGAATTACACAAGAGTGGCGGGCTCGGTCCTACCACACAGTCAGTATGGCTGACGCTAACGAATTGCAACACTCGAGACCGGAACTTTTTTCTCCATTAAACGTAATTTGTTTTTGCGCTCGAATCCTTTCTTGGGGTCTATTATTTGGACCTTAAAAAAGAAAGAATTCTGTTACAGCAGGTCAGTGTGTTTCAAAGGTTCGGAAAAGATGTTTGACGCAGGACGAAACAAAAATAACCATATTTGAAAGAGGATATTGAGCCTTCAAATATTTTCCTAAGCACTGATATTAAATATATGTTTTTTATAATATCAGTAAAACATAACTTAACATTTTTCGTTGTAAACTTTTTTGGTCTCAATCCGATAGCAAAAAGTAAACCCAACCAGACAATTCTTATTCGTTTACCTGTGTTGACATATTTTTGTATTGATATTATTAAAGAAAAACAAAAATATGAGATATTTAATCCCAGACTGTGTATTTTTACGTTTTCCTATGAGGCGTTAGTACATGTAGATTTAACTTTGTCTACGTGCTTGTAGGTATCGTCCAAGTTTCCCATTTTATTATAACCCTTAGCATTAAATACCTATCGTCCATCATATTATAATCATTTCCATGAAATACTTAAAATTTATTATATATTTTAAAATATAAACTAATCGGAAACACTCAGTTGTTGTAGACGTTGGAATGATATACTTTGACATTTCCTACATAGTTTAGAGTTGGGGGTGAGATTTTCCAGAGAAAAAGGATTCTCAGACTTTTTGTCTTGTGTTACAGACAGGTCCTAAGTTAGCTCTAGAATAGTTTATTTTTTCAAGTTTAAACCGTTAGCGCAAGCAGAACAAAATCCAATCAAGAGAAGAGCAATAATGTTTTAATTTTTAAAGCTGTATGAATCAAGTATATTTTTTTCCTAGATTGCTTCATGACTATTACAAATTGAAATTCCAATCGCTGTAAATTAAATTTCGAAAATAATTTCTAGCGCTCGCAAGTCTAGAAACTTACAATTAGAAAAATAATTCACCAAGAACTCATTCATTCGTCATGCAAGAAGCTGAAAAAATGAATAAAACCCGTGCAGTTTCTCGTGTTTTTACAAGTGATCATCAGATTGAGGATGAAATCAATTAGTTTGGTGAATGCATGTTAACATTTCTTTACCCCCACTGGATCCTGCACGGCCTAGCAACTCTACAGTGTCAGAGGCGCTCGGTTGAGACACGGAACTGGACCATGCGTCACGTTAAGAAGACAAGGGTATCATTTCTACCCTCTGTGTTCATGGATTACAGAACTCAAATACAAATTGTGTTAGGGTATTGTTTTCTAAATCACAAGCTTATGGGGAAATTATACTTTTTCACGAAATGTTTTGGATTTTCCTAAAAATTACAATTTTGATCACTTTTTTCATAATGCCATGTGCAAGATGACCCTGATACATGATATTTTACAGCACTGATACAACACGCTGCAACTTCAATTCTCTAAAAAAGTACTGAAATGTCACTGAAAGCAGCCCTCAGTTCAGGCAATGGAAGTTAGCATGCATTAGTCATTGTCTTCCTTTCTTGGTGAGCGTCATCTTTGTTTTTAGCTCTTCAGGGCTATTTAGACATTCCTTTTATTAAGCCTAAATTGGAAATCGATGCTGGAGAATCATTGTAATGGACAACAAAGGCAAGCGCCTCGTCAGAACTTCATGTGAGTCAATCCAGTGCACAAAGACAGGTAGAAGACTTGCAAGATTTCCAGAACGAAACGCTTTCACTTCTTTGCTACAGCACTTATAAAGAACATCGTGTTCTGCGGATGAGCAGTGTAAATATTGCTAAAAAACGCCTGCAAGTTTGATAAATGAATATGAAAATGATTGCTATGGAAGAGCATTGAATAAATTTGACGTGAAAACTTTTGTCATAGAGAGATAAAGAAATGATCTGAGAATCTTATGAATTTTCTACGATGCATACAAGTGTTACGTAGTGAAACTTCCTCTTTTTTAAGGAAAAATATTTTCGACGCCGACTCATATAATTGCAAGTATATTTTCAAAGTGAGTTTAAGCATTAAAAATGTACCCCGAAACTAATCAATCAGCACAAAAGTTTTTATACATATTGAGCATTTAGTTGAATCATCATCGTCTGGAAAGTCAACAGACAGAAATTTTTCTATAAAGATTAACCTACATTTGACTACACTTGCATCTACAATTCTGCAAAATCTTCCAAGCGCAGTAGGGCAATATTTTGATCAGGTAGCTCTGCAATAAACCTTGCGATCCAAAGAAATATCAATTGAAATTAAATTGAACGTAATAAATAAATTAGCTTCAATATTCTCTAAATCCTTTACCTCATCGCGTGAGTGGAATCTGGCTGCCTGTTACTATTTCATGGGCTTTTTAGAGGTTTCAATCCTGTTAAGCGACTTCTGCTGTTGGCCAATTTTTCGCCTCCTTAGGATAAGGAAACTGTGGAGCAAGAAGCAGATCTCATCGAAGAAACCAAGGCGATTGGTTCTGGAAAACCGTTGGATTTCCCACGGGCAGCAAATAAAGTTCTGAGCATGGTTTTCTAGATAAATGTATGGACATCAGATTGTACGTATTGTATGAAGGTCCTGGAATACACGGGCAGAAAATATAGTTCTGAGCATGGTTTTATAGATAAATGTATGAATGTAAGATTGTGCGTATTGTATGAAGGTCCTAAAATATACAAAAAGTTGAGTACTCATGGGCAAAAAACTCGTTCATCATAAGTGTTGAAAAGTAAGCTGCAAGAAAATTTCCCACAATATGCCCAGGATATTGAGCTGCAATTTGATAGAAAATAACCATAATTATGCAAGCCATTGTCAAGTCACTGGCAGATGACTTCTTCACGCACAGGCATACACTTTTAAATCGAGGGTAAATGGCTACTACCAGAGAACGAACTTTATAAATATTAGCTTTGAAAATGCCACCTAATTTTGTTTGAGGAGGGCTATACGTTAGGGAAACCTATCAAATATATGTTTTGAAATAACTAATAATGAGGTAGTCGCATATCAACAAGTAAGGAAAGTAATGAATATACTTTTTATTTGACAGACATTGTGATAAAAGTATGTTACTTCATGCATAGTCTGTCACCATGATGGCTGCAGCAGCTCATGTGTGCAGTACGCTCTAATGGCGACGTATTCTGTTATAATATTGTGTATTGTAGTGGTGCAGTATACTGCAATGGTACAGCACAATGTATTGTCGCAGCATACCTTAATGGTGCAGTATTCAGTACCCATTATACTGTAATGATGCACCATGCTGTAGTCATTATAACGTAATGGTGCTGTGTGTCGTACCATTATACTGTAATGGTGTAGCATGCTGTAGTCATTATAACGTAATGGTGCTGTGTGTCGTACCATTATACTGTAATGGTGTAGCATGCTGTAGTCATTATAACGTAATGGTGCTGTGTGTCGTACCATTATACTGTAATGGTGTAGCATGCTGTACTGTTAGATGGTAATTGGTTTATTCTACTCAGCAAGAGAACCACTTTTCAAAGCAGCAAAGTTCATAATTGCAAGCCTCGTTATTTTACCATTCTGTCTGAGTTGTCTATCCTTGCTTGAGTTACTCATCAAAATATGAACAACTGCTGGTAGATACTGACGGATAAACACTGCATGTGTAGATACCAGAACTCATACAGCTGATGGTTATAGGGGAGCTGCCGGTATCACGAATATTGTTCATATTCTTATATCGTTGTGGGCACCTCGTTTCTTTTAGTCAACCTCCTAATCAGAACTCTAAATAAAATTATGTTGAATAAAGTTGGGAATTCTTGGCGTTTTCAAATTTTACAAAAATATTCCTTACCACTGCTCCTGGATACTAGCAACAGAGCTCACAAAACTAAAATCTGAGCTATTGAGAATTTAAAGTACGGCTCACTAAAGCTAGCACAAAAACTCATTAGGACTTGCACCATAATCCCGTAGAACTTGAAGCAGAATTTCTGAGAACTGGCCGAGAAGTATAGTTTATTAGATCAAGTAGCCAAGCAGATGCGAACTAGCATAAAATCCCATAATAATCCACAGCAAAATTCATAAGAACTCGTCGGTACTATCAGCGATTTTCTTGCGAATCAGTAGCAAATATTCGTATAATTGTCCTAAAAATTATGTGAATTCGTGCGAATGATCAATAGTCCACGGAATTTACTACCTGTTTTTGTGACCTCCAGTCACAAGTAGTTGTGCAGCTGAGCTTGTGGGACTTGTTTTTGTCGCGAATTTTTCCCAGTTCAAGAAATCTGCATAGCAATATGCAATAAAAATATCTCATGCCTTCTTTGTGGAAAACATAATTGACTTAGTGTGCTCGTGCCTGTGAAAATTTTTAAGTCCGATGTTTAATTATGGAATGGTGTTCCGAGAATAGGAAATCGTAACAGTCGACAGACGTGACAAACAACATTCAGTGCTACAAACTTTGATGATAAGAAGAATTTGTATCATTTTCATTACCTACACAAATATTCACTCCACACATAAACGTTCAAACTGTATACGAGGCACCTCATTCAAAGCCCAAAGCGAAATATAGGAATTCTGCATAACGATTCACGAAATATTCTCAAAAGTAAATTTGAAGGAGGCAATATTTTCCGAACAATAATTTTTGGTGCTCCGCAAAATATTTTGATGCAATCCTTAAAATATCCATAGAAAGTGATTTTTTCATATGACGTAATTATTTTAATAGATCACTATTCCAGAACCGGTCTTCATTTACTTCATC
The DNA here is from genome assembly GCA_006783055.1 of Trinorchestia longiramus. Lineage (NCBI taxonomy): Eukaryota > Metazoa > Arthropoda > Malacostraca > Amphipoda > Talitridae > Trinorchestia > Trinorchestia longiramus. Next base: position 14,010 of record VCRD01005057.1, read on the forward strand.
ACAAACAGTCTTCATTCACATCATAACAAGCAGTCTTCATTCACTTCATCACAAACAGTCTTCATTCACATCATAACAAGCAGTCTTCATTTACTTCATCACAAATAGTCTTCATTCACATCATAACAAGCAGTCTTCATTCACATCATAACAAGCAGTCTTCATTCACTTCATCACAAACAGTCTTCATTCACATCATAACAAGCAGTCTTCATTCACTTCATCACAAACAGTCTTCATTCACATCATAACAAGCAGTCTTCATTTACTTCATCACAAATAGTCTTCATTCACATCATCATAAACCTTTTTTATTTACTTCATTACAATCAGTTCTCATTCATTTTTCGAATAACTCACGATGTACCAACAATTGTTAATCAGAATTTAAAGTATACACTAATTACAAGAAAATTGCCTCTACGGAACACAATCAATTCAGGTCGATGAATAACAGTAATTCTACTTTGTATTTTTTTAGCTATACGCTAATTTGTGTAAGTCCAAATGCTGCTCATAAACGACTGTTTGCGTGACATCTTTATGATGATTGTCTATGGAGATCTTGAATGTACCCCACACGCTAAAATTTTGAATATTAATTATAGATTTTTCTCCTGAACTTTAACTTTATTTTCAGTAGCATGAAATATTTATTCATTTCAACTACAAACAAAGAATTCTGCTGATGTGCACAAGAGTTTTAAACGGAAGCCCACCGACTATCATACTCGGTTGTTTGAAAACATGTTCGTTCGTTTGTCAATTGTTTAAAAGAGTTAACTTTCATAGAAATAAACTTTCATAGCATAACCTTTTCCATAAATGCTGTAAGTTTTTCATCATTCTCATTCAGACTGATCACCAAACAAACAACATTGTCGCTAACAAAGCTAACTGAAAGGCCCGACTGGTTCATTGTTCCGAGTTCTTGTAAAGAAATGTCACGGAAAATAGAGTTCAGGCTTTGAATTTATTTTTTGATCGCTTTTAAGGACTCGTACTGTAAAGACAATCATTGATTGAGTCCAACCTAGCCAACTAACAATAGTTCCATTCGATTTAGTAGTTCACACACAATACTTCCTTTCAATCTAGTAGTTGACACACGATACTTCCCTCTATCTAGTAGTTGACACACAATACTTCCTTTCAATCTAGTTGTTGACACACGATACTTCCCTTTATCTAGTAGTTGACACACTACTTTCTTTCAATCTACTAGTTGACACACGATACTTCCCTTAATCTAGTAGTTGACACACGATACGTTCCTTTATTTGGAATTTACTGGTGAATTTCAATACTTTCTTACCGTGTTCACTGGAGTGAATTATTCGCAAAGAACCTGTGTCGACAAGTAAAATATACACGAGGCTTTGTTTTCATGCGTCACTCTATTGAATGTTCTGTAAACATTTTTCTAGTTTTTGTTGATGCGTAAAAATGTGCATTTTAGCCTTTATTTTACAGTAAATCACACCATGTTACAATACACAGCAAAATGTATCGTTAACGGACCAAAAAGTTGGATTTAATGACAGCTTTTATGACGGATAGATCCATCATTTCAGTGTTTAACTTGGAAGACATTGATTTGTGTTAGAGGAACTGTCCAAATTAAGTCAAGGCTTTGTAATTCAGTACATTCAACTGAAACTCATAGAAAGGTGCAGTTTTTACACTCAAATTTTTACGTGAAAAAAAACACGCGAATTAAACACGCAGGGAATGTGTTTTTGAGATGAGATATCTAACGTTAGAGTTTTACTTGAATGTCATAGAAACTTGAAAATTATAAGACCTTAAACTTGTACCCCCCTGAGTTTTATCAGTTCAGTGGTTTAAGTTGCTAAGAATTTGCTTCTATGACCAAGTGGAAAGTGTCAAGGAGTTCACAAAGTTTCGAGGAAGTCTGCGTTGCTTCCATACTCGCATGTGAGACAAGTACTCCATGAACGAGATAGCGTAGGGGTTCTATTCCATTGTTTTATCAATGCTTCACCCAAGCCTTGTTTATTACAGCAAGATGTCGGAAACAAGAGAACTGTAAGGCAATTTCTTTTTTAGTGCAGAATGACCAGGATCTGCAAAAATTTTTTACACCAGCTACTTATAAAGAGGTAGCAAATTTTGATGTTTTTGAGAACCTCTCCTACACGACACTCGTACCATGATGCACCAGTAGCAAATTCAAGCCTTCGAATATTTAGGACATGAGTGGCGTTGGCCACAGACAAACTAGAGTTAGTGCTTCAAAAGGCAAATCTCCATGCCAACAAATTTCCATTCCCATTGCTCAACATTCCCCCATCCTGATATCATGATACTTGAAAGTCTGGAATAAATCATAACGTGCTGTGATTTTGAGAAGTAAAGTTTTCTAATTATATCCCTGAACTTTTCTCCTCTGAGAGGAACAGCCTGAAGTCAACCCGCGAACTCCGACTGACCCCTCACAAATTATCCCTGAATCTGGTGCTATACTTCCGTGAAATCAAGCTAATTTTTTATTGTGTCAAACTACTAGCAATAAAATATGATTAGCACAGTCATTTTCGATACCATGCCAATTTCATTTTGACTTCATTGACGATTTTTGTGACCCATAGAATCGAATGGTAATTGGATTAATTATAATGTAGCCATACTACATAACCAAGAGGATAGCAACAAACAGCAGCCTTTTTATAAATTATACAAATTGATGATATGTTGATGCACATCAATAAAGTGAAACTTAACTTGAAAATTAACTTAGCAATATAATCTTGCCTACAATTTACGTTCGTTTTTACCAATTTTGAACTAGATACTATGGTGCGGTTTTGTTCGCGTATTGCTTATAAAATCAACCAACTTCGACACCGTTGTTCCTCTAAATTAAGGGCATTATGTGGCACAGGGTTGTTCCTGTTCATAGAATTTTCCCCTCATCTGAATGGTAGAACCAACCCTCACTCTGAGGGTACAACAGCGCGATCTCGGCGCAATACAGGCGGTCGAGGGAAGCCCTCGTAGCTTCTGTGGAACTCCAATATTATCAACGCTATTTGAAGGATGTCTGAAATTTAAACTGCACTTCAATCGAAGAATTTGGACACTTATCTCAGTCATTTCTAAAGAAATGATAGCCTTTCGAAATCGGTTCTGCATTAAGAAGGTCACTTTTGCTTGGTCTGACCTGAAGCTTGTTCTGCAATACTTTTGAATGGGAACATGCGTATAGTACTTTGAGTCGTGTTTTTTTATTAATAGTGTTAATTTGTTAACACCAGATAGATATTTTATTATCACATACAACTGAGAAATGTTGAGTGTTTAACCAAACAGCTTTTTTTTGAGAGTTTTCGAAGTCAAAACTAACGCAACATTCAGAAATAAAAGTAATCAAGCTTCGTCAAAATACTTCGCTTAAATTTATACGAACAAAAATATCAATTAATTACCTCAAGGGAAACCAAACATTCATGTTCAGGCGTTTAGATCTCAAACTTTTAATTTTATTTTTTAAAAACTTTTCATACGCAGAACTTCATGGCTGAAATTGGAAAGCATCATTACCAAAAATGGATTCTCATAGAAATGCAATAGAAATAAGGAAACATTTTATGCTACACTTGAGCTAATTGTATTAGTGCTTAGGAACTAAGTCGAGTCCACTGAAGTGTGTAGAAGAACAATAAAAGTAATAATACTTTACTTCAAAGTGACGTTTTTTCATTTATTTCTGTTTCATGTATCTGAATGCAAGGAATTAAATTGCTTGCATGTTATGAGACTGATGCTAGCATGTGCTTTAAGAACTTGTTCTGATGAAGTTCTTTTCCAAGTCAGTCGTGCACACAGGGTGCAGCAAGACCATCTCACGCGTTTGTAGGTTAATGAATGATGATGCGAGGCTTTCCTGTCCAATTCTTTTTGGCGACTCAAAACAAAATGAAGCAAAATGATATAATACGTATATTTTCGAAATAAAAAATTTTCTTTCTGAATTTTATTTTACATTTATGAAATCTACAAATGTGACATGTTGTTTTGCAGCACTCTGTGTTTACATGGAGTTTCATTTCTTACTGGATGTGCATGTTATTCTCGTATATGTATATGACCCTAAATTTTGTACTGTATATAAGAAAATACACTTCGGTAACAATTCTGCAGGAATCAAATAGAAATCCTACTATTCTAGAACAACATTGTTAGAATTGTAGGCAGTTGAAACGTTCTTGAAGCAAGCAGCAAAATTCATTAGCCTGAAAGCCCGAATCTCGGATTCTCTAAATGTATCACATGTCATCAATTGTTGAAATTATTATCCAGTTTCAAAACTCAAAATCAAATAAAATCGATGAAGATTTACATGAGTACATGGTAATCAAGGTTAAGTAATCCGACGGTGAAGTCAGATGGATGAATATCAAAAATTAAATTTATTCTGTTGGTTGATGTCTCTTCTATAAAATTTCAAAGAACACGTCTGCTACCTGGAGTTCGTCAACATGAACAATGATGGTTGAAAAGTCACTCGAAATTTATTAACAAGTTTCAGGACACACTCTCAGAAAGAAGATTGTTCCGTAAATTTTAGGTTATTTTGACACTTAGGTCCTAGTTTCTATAAGAGAGCGTGTGAACACAAGTGTGTTCTTGCTTGCTACAAAGCGTAAACAGATTTCAGTGGAGTACAGTGTTCATGCTTGATACTAGACATAAAAAGTGTTTGGTAATACTAAAATCAAATACATTGTGTTTACATTGTAAGTTCATACAACAAGTCGACAGTTTCTAGATGACCCTTTCATTCAGAAATTGGAAGATGGTGTCTTTTGGAGCTATCATCCATATGCTTCTTCTTCTTCCATCCTGCTAACCTCCAGCTAAGTTGCGTGAACTGTGCCTGCTCACGGCAAAACTTTTTTAGTCTGCGATTATCTATGAACCGACAAGCATCACGATGTAGGTAAACTTTGTTCATGCCTGTGACCTGTGGTCGATTGCATTACTTCTCATTCTCGAGATAAAGTAAGCAGAGAAATTGTTTCTATGTTTAATTTACCTGAACATTTTGCTGATGTCTTTTTTTACACATTTCTGAAGTGCTGCAAAAAATCAAAATAGGCCAATATCTGCATGAGGTAATAACAGTCATATTGCTTCTTTGTTCTTTATAAAAAATGAAAACTAGAAATGTTCGTTTTCTCTGCACAGACTCCCAATGGCTCCATAACAATTCCAATTGTCCCCGTGATTGCAGTGGTGATTTAACTAGCCCACTCTTACCGCTCATTAAGTTTCAATGGGTTCTCTCAGCGAAGGCATCTCATCTCTTTCGCAAAGCAATCTTCAGAACAAAAAGAAGGATTTGCAGTTTGCAGTGAGCGTCTTTGGACTCAGAGACTCTAGGCTCAAGGATTACTAAGCAGAGCTGCAAGCATAAGCATCGTGTTCAAAAGCAGCGCACATCGAGGTGCATATTTTTGGATTTGAGATCAGCAGAACCAATCCAATGAGCAGATCCAATTGCTTGAACAGGGGGAGCTTTGGGAAGAGCGCGCTTCGAGAGACCCAGATAATTCAATTATCCTTATGGGCCGGATGAATGTGGGGCGGTGGAGTGGTCTGCTCCAGTAGAGCCAATGACGGGAATTATTGACTCATGAGTGCGGCGTGTTGACTCATGAGAGCGGCGTATTGACTCAGCAACTCGCACTCATTCCTCCAGCTGCTGAGTGACTGCTCCAAGTATGACGGATTTGCTGCCACCCGTCAGGCGCCACTAGATTATTTCTCTTGCCACTCAGTCGTATCTTCTGCCACTCCTGAGAAGCTACGTGGTCGTGTCTCTTGCCACTCGATCGTATCTCTTGCCACTCGTGAGAAGTCACTCGGTCGTTTCTCTTGTCACTAGTGAGGAGCCACTCGTGAGGAGTCACTCGTGAGGAGTCACTCGTGAGGAGTCACTCGTGAAGAGTCACTCGTGAGGAGTCACTCGTGAGGAGCCACTCGTGAGGAGCCACTCGTGAGGAGCCACTCGTGAGGAGCCACTCATGAAGAGCCACTCGTGATGAGCCACTCGGTCAAACAATTACGATAAAACACTCAGTTACACAATCGCTGAGCAGAAAATACTGACAGGCATTCAAATGAAATGAGAAAATACGATTTTTTTGTCCCTTAATGGCGGAAGTAAATTCTGGTACTGTATCCAGTGTGCCGTTAGCTTAAACCATTACCTCATAAGTCAGCTTCTGAGCTTCAACCATTACCTCATAAGTCAGCTTCTGAGCTTAAACCATTACCTCATAAGTCAGCTTCTGAGCTTCAACCATTACCTCATAAGTCAGCTTCTGAGCTTCAACCATTACCTCATAAGTCAGCTTCTGAGCTTAAACCATTACCTCATAAGTCAGCTTCTGAGCTTCAACCATTACCTCATAAGTCAGCTTCTGAGCTTAAACCATTACCTCATAAGTCAGCTTCTGAGCTTCAACCATTACCTCATAAGTCAGCTTCTGAGCTTAAACCATTACCTCATAAGTCAGCTTCTGAACTTAAACCATTACCTCACAAGTCAGCTTCTGAGCTTCAACCATTACCTCACAAGACGAATTCTGAGCTTCAACTATTACCTCATTAGTCAGCTTCTGAGTTTCAAGTATTACCTCACAAGTCATTCTCTGAACTTCAACCATTACCTCACATGACAAGTTACTGTCAGGAAATACTAATGAGGACTGTCAATTTCAATTGTTAATCTTAAGCTATTAAACATATGAATATTAAATAATACTCTTTATTGAGTACCCGTCCATTGAGTATTAAATAATACTCTATCATGAAAATGAAATACTCTATTGAAAAATACGTTTATGCACGTTTTTCAACACAAGTTCCAACAGACGCAGCCAGTGTGAGGCAAAACTTCGGTTATTTGCCGAATTAATGCAGGTTTTGTTTCCAAACTTATGTCCCTAAATATTCATGTAAAATGTAAGCTAGTCCATCGATTGTGTTGCCTCCTAGGAAACAAAATTTTTCAGCTCCTCGTAGAAAGACCGTGAATGTCTCGTAAGTGTAGTTCAGAATAGAATAGAATGAGGCTATAGGAACGAACCTACAGGCCCATTTTTGAGTCGTATAATCACTTCGATAATTATTCGGCTACCCTAGTACCATGCCGTAATTCTAACCGCGTCAACCATGGCGGTAGCGGGATTCGAACCCGGGTATTCCCGCTTGCAAGCGGATTCGCTCACCAGTCGACCAAGCTGGCGATTTCCTCCTGACTGTCTTTAGCCATCCACTGCAAGTAATTTTAGCAGCCCACTGCAATTTCAAACAATTCTGCAGGCTAGACATTGCATATCCTCCCTCTCTTACTACCATGACCAGGCCGCTGCAACATCTAATCGATTTTAAGAAAGTTTGCTCGATGTTGTCGTATTTTTTGCCCCTCTGTCTCTCAATCTGTCATCTGCTTAATATGTTGACGACCACAGGATGAACGTCGACGCTGGTGAATACAATTCAGTCAAAAGTAACAAATCACTCCACGGAAAATACAGGATAAAAGTTCTGAACAAATTACCTACTTGAATTGTCGCCAAATATTTTCTGAACTAGTAATTAATGACACATAATCACTGCACAGCAAAGACAACCAATTTTAGGGTCAAGATCATCTTTCATTCCTGGAAACGCTATTCTGCGGTGCAACTTCAAAAGAAAATGCACTTTCTTTTCAGATTCACAATTGAATGTTATTACAGCACCAAAATATTGAACAATTAAATTATCTTAATTTTTACATCACTTATGAAGCACTATTCGTTGCAACGTATTGACTCAAATGAGACGAGTTTGGGGACAGTTTTAAAATTACATTAAATTTGTATGGCAAATGTAAGTAAAGTTAGGAGTTTGTTAATGCTGATAGAAATATAGATAGCTCGAAGCATACCAAAGAATCTGGTCACACGAATAGTGCTTTAATTACGACGTACGACTTTATCGGGTACAATATGAAGCCTTAATTACGATGTATATATAAAGCCTCAATTATGACATACGACATGTTTTAATTTGTACAATACGAAGCCTTAATTGCAACATACATATAAATCTCCAAACATGACAAACAACATGTTTTACGTGATACAATGTGAAGTTTTAATTACAACTTACAACATGTTTTACCTGGTACAATATGACTTCACAAGGCCCCTGTTGTGTCGACAGTAGGCCAATTGTATGTTGCACAACACAGTAGACTTGCAGTATTACTGGTCTCACGATACAAGAGGTCTGTAGCTGAGTTCAAAAACAGTGTGCTTATAAATGAAATCACTAGACACGAGACTTGTTTACTATTCCATAAAAGAGTAAGCTTATGATTATGTTCTTAGGCTAATAGGTCTACAACTTAGCTCTTAGGGCAGTAGGCCTTTAACTGCACTCTTAAAACAATAAGCCTATAACTCCGTTGTCAGGGTAATAAGCCTATAACGGTGCTCTCAGGGTAATAGTCCTATAACAGTGCTCTCAGGGTAATACACCTATAACTGCACTCTCAGGGTAATAGTCCTATAACAGTGATCCCAGGGTAATAAGCCTATAACTTCACTCTCAGGGTAATAGTCCTATAACAGTGCTCTCAGGGTAATAAGCCTATAACTGCATTCTCAGGGTAATAGTCCTATAACGGTGCTCTCAGTATAATACGCCTATTAGTGGTCTTCCAAGGTAATAAGCCTGCTACTCAGGCCACAAAACGCTGACACAGAATCAGACATACGCATAATCATGAAGCGTATTTTTCAGAATTCTGCGTAAAAATTATATTACGTGCATAGGACCATTACGAGAACAATGGAGCATTGAACTGGTTCACTTTAAGTTACTGCATTGAACTGTTGCACCAGTGAAACATCAAACATCATCATGCACGATGACAGCAGAACACCAATCATCATCAAGTACGATGATGACAAAACATCAAGTATCATCATGTACGATGACAGCAGAACATCAATCATCATCATGCACGATGATGACAAAACATCAAACATCATCATGCACGATGACAGCATAGCATCAATCATCATCATGCACGATGATGACAAAACATCAAACATCATCATGTACGATGACAGCATAGCATCAATCATCATCATGCACGATGATGACAAAACATCAAACATCATCAAGTACGATGACAGCAGAACACCAATCATCATCATGCACGATGATGACAAAACATCAAGCATCATCATGTACGATGACAGCAGAACATCAATCATCATAAAGCACGATGATGACAAAACATCAAGCATCATCATGTACGATGACAGCAGAACATCAATCATCATCATGCACGATGATGACAAAACATCAAACATCATCATGTACGATGACAGCAGAACACCAATCATCATCAAGTACGATGATGACAAAACATCAAGCTTCATCAAACACGATGATATCATCAAACACATTGCTTCATTTGTATCAACTCACGAAGATACACTGATGATATTTGTTTGAGGCAATTCTAAGTTTTAAAACCTCTTCGAACTTGCCTGTCCTTCGCTCCATGAGTCGTGCCAAGTAAAGAAGCCTTTCTATCATCTCTGTCTCTGTCTGAAAGCCTGTATTTTCATTGGAAGTAAGCTGCTTACACAGCAAGCACACCCAGGTTTCCTTTGTTTAACAACGTCCAGCAAGCGAGCTTTGCAGGATAGAATACACAAAAAGTTTCTGAACTATCAAAAAATGAGAGAAATCTGAAGTTCCTTTAGTTCTGAGAATCCTTGAAAGGCTACACGTTTTTGCTGTGAAAAAAATCTTAGTTTTAAGATTTCTAATTAGTGAATTCTTTCCTAATTTTTCGTCTAATTAGTCTTATTCATTTCCTAAAGCTTTTTTGTATATTCTTTAGAAATATTTATTTCATTTAAATTCATAGGATTGTTTAATTGCTTTAATAACTGGATTGTTAAATTTGTGTATGAACCTGCGCAGGTTATCCCTGGATGATGGAATTTAGGTGTAGGGTTATTTTTGTAATCGTTTCTACTTAAGAATTATTTAATTGCAAAAAACTGTGGAGTTCTTGGAAGAGAGATTCATGTTCGATAATTTAAGGAAGTGTAATATTTCCATGCAGTAAAAATAAAGTATAAAAAAAAAAAAGTACATTTTAACAATAAATGCCGTAAACGTGACAGGTACATCCATACCATGTTTGTTCCGTGGTTGATTTTGGCAACAAACAGAAGGCTGAAACACACGAACTATTCAATCAATTTCTTCCATAACACATTCTTAGGCACTGCTCACAGTGTACGCATCACACTAGAGAAACATTCTTGAATAAGTTTCCATAGATATATGATGTATCTCTAAAAGAACTGATTCCAATTGTGTATTAAGTGTTTTGTTTGTTGTTGTGTGATATTCGAATATTCTGAGCTAGTTTTTAAGTGAGCAAGCTGTAAAAACGTACAGGCATTGCCCTTTTTTACTCGATAAGAATAACATTTCGGGAGCGCAAGAGCTGAAAAGCCTTTTCTTTCGTTTGTTATTGCTTTCTTTTAAAGTGGCCACGCTCCTACGCAGGAGTACGCAGCCTCAGTGTCATTCAAGTTTTCACTTTTTCATTTCTTCATTTGAAAAGATCTCGAACTTTATCTCCCCTGGAGGTTAAACTTTTGCGTGCTGTGCGTGAGCAGTGAAGAATGAATTCAATTTTCAAAGATGTCGCTGACTAAATTCTTTCTCACGAATTTTCAGACTTTCTTGTTGAATAAATCAGATTGACGTTTTCAACGTTTGCACTTCGAGCTTATCACTTAGAGATTAGTGCGAATTAATTCACAAGAGATGCATGCAAATTATCACCTTTAGCTTAACACCTAGAGATTAGCACCTCAGAATTAGTTAACAATAGCTACATTCAGATTAGCACCTTGAGCTTAACATTTATAAATTAGCACTCCAAAATTAATTAACAAAAGCTGTATCCAGATAAGCACCTTAAGCTCCGCACTTTACGATTAGCATGTCAGAATTAGCATGCAGGAGTTAGCATCGAGAATTCAGTTTATTTTCATTTATTATGAAAGAACACTCAAAATGAAAGTGTTCTGAAGGTAATTGGAAGTTGGCAGAAAGTGCATTGTGTGATGAAATGATATATATGATATATAAGTATATAAATTTCTAATGATATACCTTGACACTATCCCTTTTGATAGAAACGGTCGAATATGAGTCGAAGCAAACACCCAGTCAAAATGAGTCAAGGCAAATACCCAGTCAAGATGAGTCAAGGCAAACACTCAGTCAAGATGAGTCAAGGCAAACACTCAGTCAATATGAGTCAAGGCAAACACCCAGTCAAGATGAGTCAAGGCAAACACTCAGTCAATATGAGTCAAGGCAAACAAACACCCAGTCAAGAAGCCAAAATTAGTCACATACCTTGGCCTCTTCTGAATCTGTTTCACGCTAACGTTACTTTAAGATGATTTACGTATGCATATTAGAAAATTTCATAAAAATTTAGTTCGCTTCCATGACCACGAATTTGTAAATGCATAAGGTGATAAATAATAACTGAGAAACCTAATTACTTCCGCACGTGTTTTACCATTCAAATTCACCACTCACGAGTCTATAGAATGACATCGATGACGTTTTAAAACCGACCTGATTTATGATAGAGAATGAATAACTACAAATAAAAACGCGACGAGGTGAAACACCACATTGAATGACGAGGAATCAATGCCCTTGTTTTTTTTATTGCTTCAATTGTTTTGAGTGTGAAAACGGGGTTCAGAATTCGTGCAGCTGCAATCAAATGTCTGCCAAGCGTTCACTGAACGTCAATGGCATTTACGTCAATCTATACGTAAATTTACACCAGTTGCACGAACTTGTTATCATCGTTTAATGAAGGTGCGGCTGCCGAGTTTGCTTCAGGTTTTCAGTGGCTTAAAATTTCTTCATCACACTTGTTGACCTTCCCATCACACTAGTTCACATCACACTAGTTTACATCATACTTGTTCACATCACACTTGTTGACATCACACTTGTTCACATCATACTTGTTCACATCAGACTTGTTCACATCACACTTTACAGTAGTTCAAAACTTCGTCTCACTTGCTTGACCCAAATTCTCGAAGTTGTGTCTCAGGACTTGCGTGATTTATGTTTTCCTCATAACTTTGGCCTTGCGCTGATATTATTTACCTACTTAAACTTGAGTAACTAATATTATTCACTTATTACTTGGGGCTTCAGTAACTAATATTTTTTACTCATTACCCAGGCTTGAGTAACTGATATTATTCACTTGTTACTCGGGGTTTTAGTTACTAATATTTTTTACCCATTACCCAGGCTTGAGTAACTAATATTATTTACTTATTATTCGGGGCTTGAGTAACTAATATTATTTTCCTATTATTCAGGCTTGAGTAACCAATATTATTTACTTATCACTCGGGGCTTCAGTAACTAATATTATTTACCTATCACCCAGGCTTGAGTAACTAATATTATTCTCTTACTCAAACCTGCCTAGAAAATTGAGGAATAAAATTAGGCTCAGCTCTGGCTTGCCAGTATCCTGGTGCGCCAAGGCTTGAGTTTTGCTTGTGTCGCGACGGTATTTCCTGCCTTCTTAGGAAATGAAACTACAAAGCAAGCCATGCAGATCTTGTGGACTGAACTACTGGCTCAATTATGCGTAAATCAGAGCTTTACTTTGCAGTCAAACATAAGGGAGAGCGGAATTTTTTGCACGCTTACTGAAGGTACTCAGTAAGCTTTGCCTTCGATGATCGAGAAAATCACAGGCAAGAACTGACAAATTTCCACAGAAGCTGAATTGCTAGTAAAACTGCGCTTATTTTGCTGTGAAATCTCTGGAAATTAGCACGTGACATCAGACACTGAATTTTTGCGTGGACAACAGAACGAGCTGTACAAATCTCTTTCCTCTGAACGGAAGTTCCCATTACGTTAAGAAATGAACCCGGCTCATATGAAACTATTTATTTTTATAGCATGAAAATTAAAAGAATACCGTTAAAAAAATATTTGACCCTTTGAAAACGTGGCTATACATTACTTAGAAAAGATTTGCTCTTCTGTTGTTAACCGTGATACGCAAAATAAGAAGTCACCAGTAGAACGAACTGGAGAAAACGTTGGAATTTGAAAGAAAAATGACTTAATTCTGCACAAATTTTGAGAAAAAATGCTCATTAGTCCAGTTATAGATTACAATGTTGTCTCTGAGCTCAAACGCGTGACATGGTATACAACGTGTTCCCTGTTCTGGGCTTTGTAGTTTTGTACAAAAAATTTTACTTCTTTGTAATTTTCATTGTAAACTATCAAACTGCCATGTACATTACTTTAACTTGTTCGCTCCCGCTTATATGTGCGTTAATGTGTACATGAGCTGACAATGTGCATAAGCAAAATGTGCATAGGGTAATATGTACATAAATAGATTGTAAAATAATAATAAATTAAAATACACATAAACATCAAATAATAATGTATACAGGTAGTAAATGTGTACGCAAGTACAACAACATTCAATGACTGCCACGAGTATGGGGCGCTGCAGGCCACAAGGGCAAGAATGCTGAAAAAAAGTTTTGAGTAATCAATCGTCACACAAATTTTGCAAAATGTAAACTTACATAACATAATTATGTACGCATTGCTGTATTTTTGGTCTCATTTTGTAGAATCAAGCTCGGTTGTAAGATTTTGGTATCATCGAAACGATTTTAGCTATTGGCGTCTTCGCCTTTGTGGCACAGAGCTCCTTTATGCCTGCACACTAAAATAAGCATAGAATAAGTATACTGAGGCTAAATATACAAGGGCTGGAATGTACATAGGGTATAACGTACGTAAGCTAAAATCTATGTAGGCTTAAATTAACATAAGCTAAATTTTGGATAAGATAATATCAGGCTATAATGTACATGGGCTGAAATATCCATATACTAGACTGTGCTTAGGCTATAATGGATATAGGAGAATATGTACGCGGGTTAAAATGGTCGTAAGCTAAAATGTGCATCGCCTAAAATGTATGTAGGATAATCTGTACACAGGCTAAAATGTACAAAGTTTAAAATGTATGGGACTAAAATGTACATAGACTAATGCGTACACAGGCTATAATATGTACACAAAAACTAGAAAAACTGATCAGTGTCATTAATCGAGCAAATTTGTACAGAATTAAACAGCTTATTATTTTGAAGCGTTTTCGGTTTATTTGTTTGTTATTGCTTACATGAGGTCATTGTGGTTGTTTGTAACACAAACATCACTTTTTCTATGTAATTTGATGTAGAGTCGCAAGGTAATACAGGGTGAGGCAACATAATTTTTTTTTTTAACAAGTTCTTTTGAAAAAAGCACGTTGTGTTGCCGCACCCTGTACTTTCTATGACTTCAATTTTGCTGCCACAACTCAAACTGAGCTTTTGATGGGAAAATACAGGATATCTAACTTAAGTATGAAAAATTTTTATTTCATAAATCACAGTCTAGAAATGAAACTTTTGAAATGAGTTCAATGAGTTTTGACAGAATATATTCAAATCTGTGGTAGAGACAGTTAGTTAATAAGGCAAAGTCCTCAGCAATACAACCTAAGTTTTGATGCAAAGTTTACTTCAAATCAAAACTTAAATACTCTGATCAGACAACGTTCCTCCATCATAAAATATGTTAGAAAATTTTGAAGTTATGATAATACTCGAAACAAATATTTAAATCATGGAAAGCCGTCTGGATCTTAAAAAGGAATGTAAAAACAAAACTTGGTTTAGAGTGTGACGTATATGGACACGTAAAAAATACGAGCAATGCAGTAGAATGTAGCAAAAGGAGCGCGGTTGTCAAAATGCTATCAATAGAATTCTTTATAATACATCGGAGTCTTTCTTTCCCCTGTGACGTCAAGTCTGATTTCCAATGTGTCTTCAGTTATTGTAATGTGTCTGTAATACACGTTACAACAACTGAAGAGACATAATTCGTATTAATAGCGCTGTGGAAATGAAAAAAGTATCAATATTTGGCTGGAATATACATTTCACATTAATTAAACTTTCAGAAGTAGGTTAACAAGTTTTAACGAGTTAATTCTTCGTTAGATAAATCAACAGTCTTCTTGAGAATCTACTATCACAGTTTTCTATATCACCCTTATACATCAAAGGGAGGTCACAGGTCTTTTGACATTGATTCAAGGGTCTTGAAACCCTCTCTACAGAAATTAGATGACGTCTGATGATATAAAACTAGTATTGATTCTGCATGACCCAACGGTGGAATTCTCTTGCCAGGGTAATAGTTCTGCAATTTCTCAGGGGAGTAAAACCATTTATTCGGTTAAGTGTTCTTCCATTCCTTATAAATCTGTTCCATTCCGTGGCATTGATTCGTCTGACCAACTCTGAATACCTCATATTTTTTAAATAAATGAAGAGAATTCGGCTACGTGCATTTGTTGAGGTACTGAGAAGTTCGAGATGCACAGGATGAATGACACCTCCCATGATGTTGAACATTATTTAATATTTGTTACTCTGCTTTAAAATTACGGTTTTCATAATGCAAGAAGTCTCATGGAGGGGAATGAGAATTTATCTGTTTTGATATTTTACTTTCTATATCAGTTTGCTTCCAACAATCGTCCATGTAACAGAGTAAAATCTTCCATGCAAGCTTTCCTAACTCTTCATGCAAATTTTCCTTGCCGTTTATGCAACGAGCTCACAACATCTATATCAATAATGTATGAAATAGAGGCAAAGTTGAGCTTTGTGTGTACATCAGCTCTACTGAGCTAAATAGCACAAGCAAGAATTCACTGTGAACAGAACGGTTTTACGGTACTGCTAGCAAACAAACATAGAAAACTAGTTTATTCGCTATGCAAATGTACATATTACATTCAATATTTCACGAAAAAAACTCGTCGAAGCATTTAGTAGTTTGATTTTAGCCTATGAATATCTTGTTTTCCCTATAGACGTAAGGAACTATTATTCGTCATCACTATTATGTACTTACTAAGTTCAGGACCCTCTCTGTTGTTCAAGAAGCTGATGAACATCTGATAGACTGGCCAGGGCTTGTTACAACGACACCTTCTGGTTTTCAGTGTAGCCTGGAGTCCAAATTGAACTGAGATCTGGCATTCTCACTAAAATGTGATTTCTAAAACTACTGAACTGAAAAAACTGTCCTGAAATTTTGCACACGAAGCGGCGGAATCTATGATGAAGGAAAATAAAAAGTCCGCGGATCTTTCTCATCATCATCACGAAAAGCTTATTACAATATCGTATTGACTTCCCTGTAGTGTTGTGGTCTACTCTAACTAAATTTTTATGTGCCAAAAGTATTCTATCATATCAAATTTAGATTTTTTCCTGTTTCAATGTTTGACGTAGTTTAAATCATGTTCATTTTTTCCGGTATGTTAAATTAAAATTAGTTTGTTCCTCATCATCTTTGTTTACTCGATAACAGATAAACATCTGCCTTTTTAAAAGAATACAATAACAAAGCAAATCAAGGCTGAGAAAACAAGTTTCTTTTATAAAATATTAGATATTGAAGCGAGGTCTCTTTCCCAACAAGAGACTAGTTACTGAAACATGGGTTGCAATATCCGTGGATTGTTTTTGTTTGTGTGATGTTAGCTTCTAAAAGATTGATGTGTAATTACCGTAGAATTTCCATCATTTAAAACCTGCCGGAACAAAGTACTAACTAACTAACATGCCTACCAAAAAATATCGTCATGCAGTGCAATCTTCCACTGTCACAATAATCTTCCACTGTCACAGCAGTCTTCCACTGTCACAGCAGTCTTCCACTGTCACCGCAGTCTTCCACTGTCACAGCA
>VCRD01005058.1:0-32203 GCA_006783055.1 Trinorchestia longiramus
CTTGGAGCGTGTTCTGGGCCCATAACCTTTGTTAGAAGGTTAGAAAAATCACAGGAGCGTGATTACGCTAACCAGGTTTATTTCAATGAACACAGTTTTGGTTATAGTACAGACACCAATGTCTACATGGCAACGGCAGGCACAAGAATGGGACCGGAACCAGGGGACGCGCTGAGACAATGGTTCTCTACCACTAGCCGACTCTAAACGCATTCTGTTACTAGAGTATTCTTCACAGCGTTACACAATAACCTTAAACACACTAAAGTCGAACACATTCAAGGTGGAACATTTAAACATTCAACAACAACTACGTCGATTTTTAGGCTCTGTCAATGTCTGTGTCAATTTTTATCATAGATTTATAAAGAACTGTGCTCAAACCTTAGCACCATTATCGGCCTTGCTTGTTCCCAAACGTAGGGGAAAATCAACCCTTGTTGTATGGAATGATGAGGCTTCAACCGCCTTCGAGAGTATCAAAGAACGTCTTGCATCGACGACGGAGTTGTCTTACCCAGCCGCAGGTGCGGAATTTAGCTTAGTGGTAGATGCATCAGATGTTGCTGTGTGTGCAGTTTTGCAGCAGACAGTAGGTAGTCTCACCTCTCCACTTTCCTTCTTTTCAAAGAAGCTCTCTCCTACCGAACAACGTTACAGCACCTTCGGCCGTGAGTTATTGGCTATCTACATGTCTGTCCGTCATTTTCGTTACGCTTTGGAGGCCAGACACTTTGTGATCTATACGGATCACAAACCCCTGGTATCAGCCATTAATATGCCCACTGAAAGACATTCTCCTAGAGAAGCACGTCATTTGGAGTTCATTAGCCAGTTTACCACTGATCTGCGTTATGTTAAAGGATCGGAAAATACTGTGGCAGATTGCCTTTCTAGAATAAACTCAATTTCTGTGATCCCCGTTGATGAACAGCTTACCTCAGAGAAAATTATAGCCGCTCAAAAAGAAGACCCTGAACTTAAGGAATTGCTCGTAAACAAAACCAATAACCTTCAACTATCTCTCTCAGGAGACGTGTATTGTAACACAGCAAATCCTAGACGCATGTACTTGCCTGCCACACTTCGCAGGACAGCAATTGCAAAATATCATGCCTTGTCTCATCCAGGCACAGATCGAACACTACGTTTGATCGCGGAACGTTATGTCTGGCCAGCCATGCGCAAAGACGTAAAGCCATACGTGCAACACTGTCATGATTGCCAGGCTAGTAAAGTCACTAAACACAACCGTGCCGCCCTGCATACCTGTGCATTTTCAGGGCATAAATTTGACTCGGTACATCTTGACCTGGTAGGTCCGTTGCCTCAATCAAGACATTCCTATTTACTCACCATCATTGATAGCTTCTCACGCTGGATTGAAGCTATTCCTATTCCTGATATTAAAATAGATACTGTAGCTCGTGCCTTTGTCCATTCCTGGGTTTCCAGATTTGGGGTACCTTTTAGCATAACGCATGATCACGGTGCGCAATTTACTTCCAAATTGTGGACTGATATTTCTTCTTTACTAGGATGTTCTAATATAAGCACCACTGCGTTTCACCCACAGTCAAACGGCCTTATCGAACGGGTTCACCGGGACGTAAAGAGCGCCTTAAAATGCCTTGATAGTCGTCAGGATTGGGTTGATAGACTTCCTCTTGTGTTGTTAAGCTTGCGTAATCTTTACAAACAGGATCAACAAGCTACTGCCGCGGAGATGATGTATGGTAAGACCTTGCGGGTGCCCGGGGATATTGTTAACCCTAATCTTTCAGAGTCCTCGTCTCTTGCAGATCAAACCTCTTACGCAGAGCGACTCAAAGACTGCATGAGACAGATTAAATATGTTGCACCTCGTCCTACCAATACTACAAACAAGGTGGACCCTGCCTTGCAAACCTGTACACATGTTTATGTGCGTGTGGATGGCGTTAAGCCTGCCCTGACGCGACCGTATGATGGTCCTTTTAGAGTAGGTACTAAAGCGAACACCCAAATACCTAATTATTGAGAAATTCGGTAAGCACGACTCTGTAACTATCGACAGGGTTAAAGCAGCGTATGTTTTAGATGCTCACGCTGCTCCTAACTTTAATTCCCCTGTCCACCCCTCCTTGAATAATGATCCTTCCAAAAGGCAGAACATGCGCAGGTTACCGAATGTTTCGCGGCTTGCCGCATTGCTGCCGAGCCAACTCAGTTGCAACCCTTTCTTCATTCTGGATGCTGACCTTCCTAGCAGAGTAGCAGTTGCCCCTGTTCCTAACGACGCTGTACCATTGGCGACCGGCCCTTTCAAAATACGTCACTCCATGTTTAGCTCTTGTAAAAACAACGTAAGTTTTAGTGCCCTAAAGTAGTGTTCTGCAGTAAATCTCTATTTAATTGTGTTTAGGACTTAGATATATATTTTTTTTAGAAACTCACTAATATTTTTAGGATATTGCAAGTGTGGGATTGTTTTATTTCATTTATGTTATTTTTGTAGGATGTGCGTATGTAAAATTGCCGTATGGTAGATCCTTGAAATAAGTAGCTTTAGGACTTGTACTTTAGGACTTAGGATAGTAACTTAGGTCTTAGCAATTACTGAGAGTATTTCTTATCTAATCTTCTAAGCTATCTAACCTTTCTATTTCTATATAACATGTAGTGAATTCCCATTTTATATAGTCACTTATATATGACAAGGATGTTTTCTGCATCGATTACCTCTTAAGTCATCATTGAAAAAGCGAATTTTCATTTGTTTCCCCATGTATATTTAACGTTCACTGCATGATGTGAATGTTTACGTATACCCGTAGGTACTGCTGTTCTATCATCTGATACTACCCATAGAATACCTACCACTTAAGGATTTTATGATAAGGCATTTTTAAAAACCAATGCTGTCACATTTCTTATGTACCAACTTTATTGGAAACAAACGTTTTTGTTGTTTTTTTTGTTTGGTTTTACTGCATGACTCAGCATTCTAGAATGACTCATTGTGGGCAGGATTTGGAAAACTACTCTCGTGCTTGAATATTTATGCCCTGCACAAGGACTACTGTTAACAGGACGTGCACGGTCATATAGTGGACTACGCTAGCGGAGGCCAGTTCACTGAGCTCAGTTAGTCACCAACTGTCACAGTGCCAACATTGTCGTAATCTGTCGCTCGGTTTGAATCGGACATTGTTGTTTTTTTCGAGGCACATTGCTGCATTTTTAAGTGGATACTGTTTGTTTACAAAGTTTATTGTTAATTATATGTATTAAAAATGCCGAACAAGTGTGGGGTTGTGAACTGTCGCAGTAATTACTATAAGGAGAACAGGCCCCGCTGGTTTTGCCTGCCGAAAGAGCAGTCTGAGAGACAGAAGTGGCTTGATGTTCTTCCACCTCGTGAAAACTTTGTTGTTTATCCAGACAAGTTTTTCATTTGTGAGATACACTGGGGTGCTGACCCACCTTTGATCAGATTACATGGTGGATTTATGCGACCTGGAATCCCTCCTAGTATCTTCAATGTGACTGCTTCATGTCTGCCATCTTCATAACCCAAAACCTGCACCTCGCCCGACTAAAGTGGAACACCAACAACTGAGATATTTTCTTCAGAAGAGTAAGTGTCCGGGACTTAAGCGTGCCCCGTAGGATAAATGATGAGGTCGTTGGAAGGCGGCTTTATTGGAAAAATACGCCGTGATCTGAGAACAAATCACAAATTAAGTTTACAGAACTAATTATTTAACTTAAAATTAAATACTTTAATATAGTACTGGTATCTGAAATGGCATACATGATTATCTTTTACCTTTTATACCTACATTGAACACATTATATCTTGTACATCACATTTAACTGCCTGAGTGTCTCTACACAAATGGAATTGCCTTGCGAACTTCTTGCTCAAAAATATAGTAAACTATCATGATTGACATATCAAAGCACGGGTATTGCTTATGAATGCTGCTGTAGACCAGAAATCATTTGTCTACATTAGACACTGTTACACAGAAAAATCCTACACTTGGAGCACACTCAATAAAGGACACAAAATTGTCTAAGGAACTGTTCTACCCAATGTAGAAAAATCATAGACTTAAAAACCACACTCAATAAAGCACACAACATTGTCTAGGGAACTTTTCTTCCTAATGTTGAGTGGTGTGAGAACCTTTTGCAACTACATTGAACACATAGTAATGCTGCTGTAGACCAGAAAACATTTTCTACATTCTACACTGAATGTTATATTTCCTGTGAATAGGTACCAGTTAAATGAATGGACTGTGCATGTAGACTGCTTTTTGATATCTTACTGTATGTCCAGGACTCTATTGAGCAGGAAAGAATGGACAATTAATTTATCACAAACACACTGATGAGATAGATTCCTGGCTCAGTGAAATGCCTATACTGATACTTGTCAGTTTTACACATAAATTCTGCAGTTATAACTGGCGACAGAATATTATGTTAATTGACTCTAGCCCCCTGAGCATTCCTCAGTGTCACATGCAGATATCACAGTTGGCCTCCTGTCTGCATAGGCTATGGATACATTTTCACAGTTATGATAATACACATTTGGCATAATGCTGATGTCGACGGACGTATAGAGTTAAGTATACTCACGATCGCGTTTTACACTTTACACAATATCTTACATTTTTGATTTGGTGTGGACTTAACACTGTTTTTGAGAACGATATTGAATACATGTTTCTTTGGTGGTTGGCGGGAATGACCAAGCCACACCTGGCGGCCCGCTGGGGCTAAAGCGTCTCGATATTACCAGCCAGCGACTATCCCTCTGTCCCATTTTCCTCTAATACAAATTCCAGTTTATTTATAATTATTATATATCCTGGCCTGTCAGGACACTCCCCATCTCGGACGAAGACCGAAATAATGCAACCCAAGGAAACGAAAACAGTCTATGTGGAAGTGCCGGGTGCTTCCAGGATCGGTACTATGTTTTGGACGGCCCTCTCTACCGTCGCCCTGCGCCCGGATTTTTCGCTGGATGCGAGGTCGATGAACACAGAACGGACGAGCCCGTCGTTGCCTGTGGATGTCGCGGAAATGCGCCCGATAGGCCAGCGATTCCGTTTAGTGTTGCGGTCCTGAACGAGTACGATGTCGCCGACCTCATATTTTCGAGGGCTCTTCCATTTTCGTCGAAATGTCAAATTTGAAAGATATGAGCGGCACCACCGATTCCAAAAACAACCTGCGAGGAATTGTACGCGTCTCTGTGGGGCCGCTAAAATATCGTGAATATTTTAGTATTAAATAATATTAAATTTAGTAATATTTTAGAGTTAATTTTTATACGTATTTCACGTCATTTGAAACTAGTATTTTAAAGTTAAAAATTCAATCGTAGTTCCAACTCCAAATTGTAACTCTCGTTTATAGAACACCATAGTCAACCACGAGCCTGTAGGCTAAGTGCCCGTCAGTTACTTCTCCGCCGTTCCCCAGTGTACAGTAATCTTATTCGCGCTTTCAGTCTCTCTGACGGGTTTCAGTTTCAGTTTCAGGTTTCAGTTTCGGTCTCAATCCAGTATCAGTTCCAGCTTCGGTTTTACTGATTTCGAGTTCTCGGTTTTGGTCTTCGATCTTAGCCCCAATTGCTGTTTTAATTGCGATCGTGTTCATGAATAAATCTGCAAGCTACGAAGCTGATCGTATCACTTCCCTGGAAGAACATCACCCACGAAATTATCACTACAGAAAATAACACGTTCCCTAAACTCGTGACTCTAAAGTAGTAACCCCAGAAATGGTTCGTTCCCTAAAATAATAACCCCAGAAAATAATTCCTTTCCCCAAATCTCCATCTGTGCTTTCCGTACGCAAGAAGATCGGCGTCTGATAATGTGCCAACTGAGTCGTCCGGCGACTTCATGGTCATTAACATCGCTGGGGAGAGAGGGCAAGGATCGTTAGGGTCGGAAGACACTCCCCACAGTGGTGTGTTGTTAACGATGCCAGCGGCCTCTTGAAAAATGTTGACAAATCATCTCGGGATAGGTTGTGTGATCCCGCTCGCGCCAACGATGTCGCCATGGCGTTTTTCAGTGTCCCGATTTTTCGTTCCCAGACTCCGCCTCGATGGCTTGCTCCTGGGGGGTTGAAAATCCACTGACAACCCTTGTCATTTGCTTCTGCTTGCAGATCAGCGTATGACAGGTTTTCTTCGTCTTGATTGTGGGCACCCACGAAATTTGTGCCGCGGTCGCTGCGAATTATCTTGCAGGGTCCTCTGATGGCTATGAAACGACGGAACGCGTTTTTAAAGCTTGATGTGTCGAGAGCTGGCAGGGGCTCGACGTGAATGACACGGGACACCAGACACGTGAACAAAAGTGCCCAGAGCTTTTTCTGAGAGTTGCTGCGCCTCGTGCTCTTTCCTTCCACTACCTGGTAGGGGCCAAATACGTTAAAGCCAACGTTGGAAAGCGAAGGGCATTCCTCTAGCCGATCGCTTGGCAAGTCGGCCATTTTCTGCTCTCCGAGTTTTGCCCTTAACTTGCGACACAATACACACTCGGAAATGATGCGTTTGATGAGCGAGGTGCCTCGTTGAATGTGTAATCCAGCCATCCGAATTGCTCCATGAGTGATGTACGAACCCTGATGCTGGACCTCTGTGTGAAAGTGGCGGATCAGGGCTACTGATATAGGGTGTTTTTAAGGCACCACTAGTGGACACTTTATGCCCAAGGGCATTGTAGAGTTCTGGAGACGACCTCCCACTCTCAGCATCCCGTGACGGTCGATGAATGGCGCTAAGCTGGATAGCTTGTGCCCGTCTGGTACATTCACAACCTGGGTGCAAGCGTTCATGAGTTCAGGGAAACATTCCTGTTGTACAGACCGTATCAAAATGTTCTGAGCATCTTCCCACAAAATGTCTCTTCTAACAGCCAAGGAGTATCCACTCCTCTGGCGTGCCCTGTCAAGGAGTCCCAATGCAAACTTGTATACCAGCTGAACAGTTTTTAACATTGATCTTAGATTGCTGTGATTTACAGTTATGGAATTTATGGGATACATGGACGGGCTTAAAACTGTCTTTAGCGTCAGAGAGGTGCCTTCCACCGTTTCGGGTAACATCGCCGGAGGCGGTGGAGGCACCGAACAGTGAGACGATGTGCTCCACAAGAAATCGAGTCCCGTCAGCCAGATACTTTCTCTTAGATCTACCGGGCTTATGGGTCTAGTAGCTATGTCGGCCGGGTTTTTATCGGTCGGGACGTAGGTCCATTGGCTAGCGGAAGAGGCTGACAGGATCATTTGAACTCGCCTACTTACATATCGGGAGAACCTCTTGCTCTTGTTTGATAGATAACTCATTACAATTAAACTGTCGGTGTAAAATGTTGTGGCCTCAACGCTCATCTGGAGTTCTTCAAGAACTTCACAATGAGAGCGAGAGGCATCTACAGCTGCACACAATTCTAGTCTCGGTACTGACGTTGCGGAGCGCGGAGATACCTTGGAAGACCCTGTTACAAAGGATACTTGTACTTTACCGTCCGTATTTACAGACCTAAGATAAATTGCATGCCCTATGGCGTCGATTGACGCGTCACTAAAAACATGAAGAGTTGGTTGTGCACACTTGCCAAAACCTAAGGGGCGGTAGCTCCGTGGCACTGCGATTTGAGGGGCCTGTCGTAGTCACTTGATCCAGCCGTCCCACAGCGGTTTGTATTCGACCGGGAGGAGTTTGTCCCAACTTGCCTTCTTTGCTTTTTTGTCCTTATCGTTTGATGATTCCTCGTCGTGTTTACTCGACATGACTTTGCGTTGTATTAACTTGCCCCTTGGTACTACCGCGCAAGCTACTCCCAACGGGTCGAAGAGAGCATTGACGAAAGACAATACACCTCGTCGGGTGAACAGCTTTTCTTCCAGTTCCGGTTTGATGATGAGAAGATCACGTTTTATGTCCCAGAATACACCGAGGGAACGATGTAAAGGGGCGCGATCTAGGTCGACTATCTCCGTGTCTTCAGCCAACTCGCTCGGAGGGAAGGCCCTCATCACCTCATCTGAACTTGAGACGATCTTGTGAAGGCGTATCTTGTATCGCTCCAAAATGGAGTATCGCAATCCATTCAAATACTGACAGTATTTGAATGGATTGCCCGGGCGTTTCTGCAGATCCTAGTCCATCGCCGACGTAGAAGCTGTTCAAGATGAACGTTTGTGCTTCGGGATACATGTGGGCTGCGGGATCCGAAGTCGCGTGACGCATTCCATAGATGGCGATGGCCGGCGATGGTCTGTTTCCAAAAATATGCACAGTTGCCCGGTGTGGAATTAGACCGTTGGATGGGTTGTTGTGAGCAAACTAGTAAAATCGTAGATAGTCTTGATCTTCTTTCGTGAGATGGAAAGCGTGATACATAGCTTCCACGTCAGCCATGAAAGCGACAGCATGCATGCGGAACCTCATTAGGACGCCTCTCAGTGCGTTGTTGTAGTCGGGTCCCTGGAGCAATTGATCGTTGAGATTTACTCCGTAGTATGTTGCAGAGCTGTCGAAAACAAGGCAAATTTTACCCTTCTTTGCGTTATCTACAGGGAATACCGGCAAATACCATACTTTGCCTGGTTGAGCTGCGCTTATCTCGTTAGGCGGAATGGGTTCCACGTGTCCCTCCGCTAAGTTCTTGCCCATGGCCGTCAAGCACTGAGTTAGCTTGTTGGGTTCCTTGCTGAGTTTGCCTAGGGTATTGCGTGTCCGTTGCAATACAGGTAGACGATTATCTGGGAAGACAGGATGGTCGGGTTTAAATGGTAAGGGCATTTCTAAATGCCCTTTGTCGTTTACCCTTATCGACCAGTCAATTCGTCATCAAGTCGTTCTGTGAACACGTCGTGCCGGTCGCTCATGGGCCAAAGACCCTTGTCCTCTCGAGCTCTGGGAACAAATGGGGAGTTAGATCGTTCTACCAGACAATTTGTTTTAAGCGTGCGATATGATATTGGCTGAGAGACGTGTGAAAGGGTTGAATCGGACGACGAGCATGGGGTGCCTATGAGGCCCCACCCAAGGGGAGTCTCGATAACGTATGTACAAACCTCACCGTACGATGTGGGTTTTAAGCAATGCCCTGCATCTCTGCCAAACAACATCAATACCTCTGCTGTCTCGTCTAGATCATCAAATTTATCCGCCAGATGGGCCAAATGAGGACATGTTCTCACTTCGTCCGGACTCGCTATCTCAGTTTTTGACGTAGGAATGTATGGGTTGGTGAGTAATGGAGGGAGGTTGAAAACCTTTCCATTACGCAGACCCTGAACTGTGAGTCTACTGATTGTCTGGCCTCTAATAGTAGCCTTCTTCCCTTGTGCAGCCGTCTCTATTGAGTACGACTCCGTCGAAGATTTGATGCCAAAATATCTAGCCGCTTTAGGACTCGCAAATGACAAATTGCTATGCAAGTCCAGTATGGCATAACACAACAAATGTTTATCCCTAAGAGAGATCCTAACGAGTACAGTTAGTGAGCAGCTTCGTTGATGTGCTTGAGCTGTTGTCAAGCAGTTGATTCGTGCTCTGGGTGACTGAAATTGGTTTGTTTCGCTGGCGGCGCGCTGCGTTGGACTGACGTTGTTCTGTAGCATCACATCGCTGCTCACGCTCCATTTACAAGTTATGCGTATTAATTAATCGCGTACAAATTGAATCGTTCTTTTTACAATAAATTTCTTGTATTTTAGTGATTAGGTTTTTTGTAACTTTAAGTGAGATTTTTGTAAATTTTTAATTATAAAAATTCGCTGTATTTTGTAAAACCATTTTTAGTACGAAAGAACTGTCGCTATGGTTCTTGCTAAAAAAATTCACCCCGGAGAAGACATCGAAATTCATACGGAATCGCACTTAGGGGCGTAGCTGACCGTAGCTTTTAGGAGATAACACCACACCTGGCGGTCCTGCTCTCAGCTTCTCATCATCGCACTTATCTCAGCTTCTCATTCATCACAACTTTCATCTCAGCTTCCTCCTTCATTTCAGCTTTTTCATTTCAGCTTTCACTACTCTCAGTGCTCATTGCTTTCATCTTATCGTTGCCCTTTTAAATCCTATTCTTGATCATATTCCTCATCACATCCCAGATCATATTCTTGATCCTATTTTCGATCATATTCTCGATCATTACTTCTAGTTCCAATCTCTTTCACTTGTGGACTACGGATGTCTTCTGTCCACCAGCTGCCCTACGGATCTATAAATAAACAAAAGCTGAGTACCCGTCTTGTCATTGAATTCCCCAACTAGAGGTGCACCAGTCGACTCCCTTAACCTTACCTTCTGAAAAATTGTTATAAACCTAATACTGGCCACCCCAGGCATTAAAAACATAACAGTTCTCTCTTGGTTGAGTCCCTCGTTGTGGGTTGTATGGAGGGGCACGCGGATTCAGTCTTGAATCCCGGTGTAGAGCGGTCGCGTGTCCGCCGTTACACCTGTTGCACGTCACGGAAATCGTGCAGTCTGACCTTTTGTGTTTGCCAAGACAGCGATAACACAGCTTGTGTTGTCGCATAAATGCGTTCTTCTCCTCGATGGATAGTTTGGAAAAATGGTTGCAAGTTACTGTGGCATGCCCATTAACTTGGTGGTATTCGCAAGTGTAGGACTTATTGACTTCAGTGCAGAAGGTTTTCACATGCTTTGTGGGCTCCGGGCATCGTGCACGTGGAAGTTCGAAATAGTTGCAGGTGCTTATTTCTCGGATTGTCTCTTCGAGAAAATTGAGAAAGGTGCTCAGTGTCGGAAAACGGGCTTGGTTTTCCTTCTCATATTTTAGTCCGAACCTTTTCCATGATGCGTGTGGAGAAGTGGGTAATTTCTTGACTAGTGGTACCATGCCTCTCGGATAATTGAGGACTAACAACTCGGGGGTGTATTCCATAGTGTTGATCGCACTATTTGTGATATCGCGAAGCCGTTGCAACTGAACTTTATCGCTCTCGTGCTTGATTTGGGGGAAGTCTTCTATCTCTTCGAATATGGCGTTCACCAACTCCGACCCCTGTCCATATCGGGTGTGCAGTGTCTCCCATATGTTTTTGAATGCCACCATCGGATCGTGTGTTAACGCGTTTGCAGTGTCCTGCACTAGCTTCAAGGGATAGTCGCTCGTGTTTGCGAGGAGGACGTTAAGCGTTTCGAGCGCTGGCAGCTCGTATTGCGTGAGGTGCCGTTGTATGGCTCTTGTCCAGTTGTTGAAATGTCGTACGTTCCCGTTGAAAGGTGGCGTCACTGACTTGAAAAGTTCTTGTTTCATTACGTATTGGGTGAAGGGGTGGGCCGCCGTCACCAATTTTCCTGCTTTGGGAAAAACTGGGACCGTTGGATCTTGTGGGAATGTCCTCAATTCGCTCCTCATCTTGCGAACACTGGGGGCTGACGCTTTTACCCTACACTTTTCTGCTTTGTTATCCGAGAAGACTTGTGGCCCTTCAGGATGCAGGGATGACTGGTGTCCTACTGCCGCTACGAACTCTGCCGTTCGTCTGTGGGACTCGTGCCAAATGGTCTCTTCGTTCCTGCGGTTTTCGACCTCTGTGTTTTCGTCTTCTCTTGGATGCTCCGGAATATCCTCGAGATCGTGATCTTGGGTGCCAGTGGCAGAAGGGGCCACTGACGTCGTTCCTCCGGATGTTCGCGATGGTAGGGAGAAACTGTCGACCTCTAGGTCTCGCAGTCGTGAATTTAGCACCACGAGCTCGTTCTTGACGATGCGGACACCCTTGCGTCGGGCCTCATCTGTTTGGCGAGCCGACTCCGTGGCGCCTTGGCTGAGGTATCTGGCCGCGAGAGCTTCACTCGCTTCTGTCAGCTGTTCGAGGCATTGCTTCAAAGCGCGGCCGTGGTCTTGAAGTGTCTGTTTGTCTCCTGCATCTGGGTTTTCGTAGACGGTAAGGTCTTTTAACCTGGTGTGTAGGGCCTCTACGTTATACTCGAGTACCCGGAGTGGGGGCACTCTTGGTCTCGCACTGCCGTGTGTTGACACGCGGATCGACATTATTAGGTAGCTTAAAGCGAGCTTCCCTGTTTGTCGGACTGAGACCCTAATATCCCAAATCACTGAAGGTAGCTTGAAGCGAGCTTGCTTCTGTTACTGGACTACGGATTGTCCAGGATCTTCCCTTGCTTGCTCCAAATTAGCGGTCTGTGTTATGAAGACCCTAATGTTACTTTGAGGCTTTACAGTGTGGCTTGGTGTTCTGTCACGGAGGGACTGCTGCTGGTCCGCTCTCTTGCTGTGAAGACGCTGCCAAGTCCCCGTCCTCCACCGAATATCACTGGCATCCAACTGTTGAATGTTTAAATGTTTCACCTTGAATGAGTTCGGCTTTAGTATGTTTAAGGTTAATGTGTAACGCTGTGATGTAACACAGTTCGCTCTTGTAACAGAATGCGTTTTAGAGTCAGATAGTGGTAGAGAACCATTTTCTCAGCGCGTTCTCTGGTTCCGATCCCATTCTTGTGCCTGCCGTTGCCATGTAGACATTGGTGTCTGTACTGTAACCAAAACTGTGTTCACTGAAATAAACCTGGTTAGCGTAATCACGCTCCTGTGATTTTTCTAACCTTCTAACACTAATTATTTTATATAGAAACTTTTATTCATGTTAGGTTGCTATATTGTGCCTGTATCATAGTAATATTGCAGGATTATGGAAATTATTTTTGTGGTTAAAAATTTTGGCTTTGCATACCTGAGCAACCTTTTCCACGAGACTCCTTATTGTCTGTTCAACAATTGTGCTCATAATTTTTAGTTGATATATGAATCAAATAATCATTTCCATCTCTAGATTTAATTGATCCTAAATCAAACATTAAAAATCGACTTTGTTCAGTAGATGAAACTGAGTTATTAAAAACGCAAGTATCTTTCCAGAATTCCATATTCACTGAAGCAACTTTTGCTCAGTTTCTAGTCTTAAAAATAGACCTTTTTAATGAGGATTAGATTCCTTGTTTATTTAAAAGGGACTTACTCTTTTATCTCTCTATAAGGTTATATTCCAGCTCTCTTGAATATCTTGAGATTGGACTGCTTACTACTGAATTTCATTCTGATTAGCCTTTTCATTGCTTAGGTTTGCTACGAGTAATGCTTGTGTTTGTTTATGTTGGTGAAGATGTGAAAATTAAGCTCAACCTTCTCTTCCAGACACCTGGCGGTCCTGCTCTCATCGCTCTCACTACTCTCATCTCATCGATGCTTTAGCATCTCATTGCTCTCATCTCATCGATGCTTTAGCATCTCATTGCTCTCATCGCTCTCACTGCTCTCATATCATCGATGCTTTGCATCTCATCGCTCTCACTGATCTCATCGATGCTTTAGCATCTCATCGCTCTCACTGATCTCATCGATGCTTTAGCATCTCTGCTCTCATCGCTCTCACTGATCTCATTGCTCTCATCTCTTACTTCATCTATGCTTTAGCATCTCTTTTCTCTCTCTTCTTGAGTCTCATCGTTGCTTTTTAAATCTTAACGCTTGATCATATTCTTGATCATATTTTTGATCAGATTCCTGATCATATTCCTGATCATATTCTCGATCATTACTTCTAGTTCCCAATCTCTTTCACTCGTGGACTACGGATGTTTTCTGTCCACCAGCTGCCCTACGGATCAATAAATAAACAAAAGCTGAGTGCCCGTCGTATCATTGAATTCCCCAACTAGAGGTGCACCAGACGACTCCCTTAACCTTACCTTCTGATAAATTGTTATTACCACCACCAAAACACAACACAGTTGAAAACGTAACAACTTCATCCCAACAATGGTTTGAGATCGCATATTTAGTTCGACAAAACTGTGCGCTTGGCAATAAACTATGACATATCGTTTGACAAAACGATCCAAAATGTTGTCACTTTTCTTCAAGCTCACACATCAGCCTGTGTCGACACCGAGAAGAAAAAGTTGGTATTTCTGACACGTCAGTTGGAACTTTTATTACAGAAGCAGTTTTCCATGAATGATCATTGTTTTGCTCTTCAATCATACCCAAAGTGTAATTATGAACAGCTCAGAGACTTTTTGGTGTTGCCATGCAAATGCAAGCTGCAGTACATCACTTCATCTATTGACAAGGACCAAGTTATGAGGAAAACATTTGACGAAGTCCAGACACAGCAGCAGAAGAATGTGTGTCTCTTGGTAGATAAAGTACAGATTCGCCTGAATGCAGAAGAAAGCAGTACTTCTTGAGACCTCTGTTAAGAAGGCCCGGTTGGCGGACTAATCGCTGCAGTTTGGTAGGTTTTTGCTTCTATGTCTGTTTGTTTATTTGCGAATGTTTATATGTTTGCTTGTTTGCATTGGAAAAGGTTTAACTATAATCCATTTTGTAAAGTCTAAAACTGGAGCAACTCGGTTTTATATAAAGTGGCCACTAAGCTTATACCATAATTGAAGGGTGGACAGCACTAGTGGACTACTTGTATTTTTTCCCGTGGTAAATATAATATATTTTCCACGGGGAAAAATGCAGAAATACTAAAATAATCACGATATTTTAGCGGCCCTACAAGTTTGTCTTAAAAATAGATCTTTGTTATTAAAAAGACTAAATTTTTTGCCTGTTTCATGAGGACTTGCATTTTACACCTTTTATAAGGTTAAGTTCCAGCTCTCTTAAAATTTTTGAGATAAGTTAGCCTTACTGCTGCACTTCATTTGTGATTGACCTTGTCATTGCTTGAGTTTACTGCGGGTGATGCTTGTGCTTGTTTCTGTTTGTGAGGATGTAAAAATTTAGCCCAAACTTCTCTTCCAGGCACCAGGTGATCCTGCCCTTGATCTTCACTCATTCGATTTTGGTTTTATCAAGTTTCATTCACTGAAGATTCAAGCTTCATCCGTCTTTTTTTGCAAGAGTAACCTTTCTGCGAAGAAAGCTACTTTAGTTCCCCTTTGTTCTTGAACCTTATTTGCTTAAGTAGACTTATTTGAGCCCGGGATATCTTTCTGCATTACTTGCCTTGTTGACTCTTTTAGACTTCGAGCCCAGGATATCCTACTGCAATACCTACCTTATGGGATCCTTTATATTTATTTGAGGCCAAGAATTAGTTCCTGAACTGCCTTATATTTTAGCTCCAATACTTACGAGCTCTCTTCTACTCGTGGCCAACAGAAAGTGTCGTCCCTCCAGCTGCTGCCCTACGGACCAATAAAGAAACAAAAGCTGAGTCTCCGTGTTATTGACTTTTCCAACTAGAGGTGCACAAGACAACCCCCATAACCTCGCCTTCAAATCTAAGTCTAAACCTGTGTTTGCTAATGTTAATTAATATTATTGTAATAATAAACACACGCGCTAACTTCAAATTTTTGATTTACACTAAAGAAATGCATTTAACCTTTATCAGCATTTCACTCCAAGGGATTCATGGCGTGTGTAGCTTTCTGCTCTCATTAATCGTCTGTTTTGCATATGTGACTCAAATTTTATTACGCCCAATAAAGTTTTTACTTAACCTAATTAACGTGACAAAATTTCAATTAATTATAGCGTTGTTTCAAATTTTTGTGAATATTATTACTATTTCAAGAATAATGAAGGTTTGAAATATCTGTTTTGTGTTTCATTGCATGTCTTCTAATATTAGAATTATGCTTCCTGTCTACAAGACATTCGAAATAACAATTCACACGTTTTTAAACACATATTTATTTGAATATATATTTCACAAGCTTATGAAAGCTTTTAATAGAAAAATAACAGTAAAACAAGCAAAGCTCGTGACAATGTAGCTCCTGTACTAGCTCGCCGAGATCCTGCAAGGAAAAATTTTTTACGTGTGTTTTCATGCCATTTCTGTATTTTTCCCATACTCTACTTGCCAAGCATATTTCCCATTGGCAACATCCTTGCCTGTATTTATTTTCAGTTCTAGGACAATCAGAAAGCTCGTGTGCCAATGTTAGTGAATGATTTGTAGTAAGTTGAGAAGACTTATAACACTTGATCTACGGTAACTTTACTTATCGGCATTTCAACCTTGGCAACTCATGACATATTTGACTTTTCTTTCTCATTTATGGTCTGTGTCTGATGTTAATTTTAGTAAACGCAATGGAGTTATTTTTTCATAAAGTAATTATGAAGTTTAGTTGCCAATGTCAATAAAGGTTTTGTAATCAGCAAATGTGTAACCTAAAAACATACATGTCGGCTGCAACTCTCAACTATATGTATCGATATTGAAACCTTAATATTTCGAGACATGTGTGAACTTTTTGTTCATACATTTTAATCATTCTTTGCTTGGTAATTTTCAATTTTATTAAACGCAATGATGTTTTTAGTTAACTTCAATAATAGTAATAATTTTTGGAACATTAGTACATCGTCAAACAAATTGATCCACCAGTAATTTAGAAATTACAACCTGAAGTATAAGTCTGGCTCACTCTTCACATTCAAGATTTTAGCCTTCCTGCTGGAAACTCAAACTATAACGTTATGTGGTACTTCTTCCGAAGTGAACTTTGCTGCTGTGTTAGCAAACATTAAATTTTAAGCCTTGCTTCAATGATATAACCGTATGCATCGCTGTCGTACCATCTAATAAATGATATGACTATACATCGCTGTTGTATCACCCACTATGAAATGAACTTACACTGCAAGGATTTCATAACAGCGTCATCACTAGTCCTGAGATGTTACCGTTAAAAATTGAAAAACCGATTCAATGTTGCTACTGTACTCAATGGTGTATCGGAATAAAGTTACTTTGATTTCGATTTATGTGAATTGATATGATTTCAAAGCTATTTGAAGCTCCATCAAAACTACTACAAAACGAGTTTTTATGGATAGTAAAGCGCAAGAAATAGAGTCACAGTATAATAATTTTAACTTCGAATAATGTCGGATGGTAATGTACGAGTATTGTATCGCATAGAATTTATACTATTTCCGGAGTTGCTAATGCACGCAGCATAAAAAAAAACACAATAGAACTACCCAAACCTTTGACACAAATTGAAACAATGTGTAAACCGGTAACTAAATTGTCGAAAAAACAATCAACAATAAAAACTAATACTCAATTTTGTACATTTACTTTCAAGAGATACCGTTCTTTCCAGCGGGTAACTAATAAATAACTTAGTACATTTATTTTCCATCAAAGGTCGTTTTTTCTAAAGGGAGAAAACTAATAGTTAACTTTGTACATTTATTTTCTTGAAGGGGGCCATTCTTTTGCCAAGAGCACGAGGCGCGCGAGTGACGCACGGATAATCAAGAATGCAGTCCCAAGTCCTCTCGCACTCCGGCACAGCGAGCGTGTCCAACAGCCTGGAGGCATAGAGCGGAACCACAGGCAGTAGCATGATGGCCGCAGCTCGCCCAGCAGACAGAGCCAAATGCAATACACTTCCTAACTTTTCTGGTTGATCCTTAAGTGTCCAAGGTTTCTCTTCCTGTACCATAAGGTTAGCGCATCTAACCATGCTCATAATTTTATCAATCCCTTGATAAAAATGGAATTCTTCATAGCAATGAGCAACTTCATCCTTGAGTGGCTCTAAGATTTCTAGTAAAACTTTTACGTGAGACGAATTGTCCAAAAAATTATTAGAGAGAGCAGGGAAAACTTGAGCTTTATTGAGGGATTTTCCAGTGCATCGATGGACTAGGTTGCCAAGGGCATCTGCAAGATCAGCATTTAGCATCGAGATGCTTTCTTTAGTTCTCCAAGATCCATCCGCATGTGGCGTACCTTGTCTCAGCAGAAGATATCTGACGCCCTCAGCAGTCATGGACTCTCTCATGTCAAGTGGACAGACAACATTTCCCAGGGATTTGCTCATCTTTACTCCATCGACTGTCCAATGAGAGTGCACTAGCAGTTGCCTCGGAGGCTCCAAGCCAGCAGCAATAAGTAATGCTGGCCAAAACACACCGTGAAACTGAAGAATATCTTTTCCCAAAACTTGAACATCAGGTGGCCAGATTGAAGGATTCTTTGGATACCCAGCAGCCGTAAGGTAGTTCACTAAAGCGTCCACCCACACATACACAGTGTGGTGGTCGTCGTTTGGAAATGGAGCTCCCCACGTCACGCGTTCCCTCGGTCGCGACACAGACAAATCCACCAGTCCTCTGCCCACCATGTTTCGAAGATCGTGCAGAAAACGACGTGGTTTCACTCGATTGTTGTCTTTCAACCAGTACGTCAGGTCTGCTTCCAACTGCGAAAGCTTGAACTTATAGTTAGTCTCCGAGTTCCACTCAACACGATGGCCACTTTCAACACTTACTTTAACAACACCATCAGGAGTACTTTTATTGGTGACTTGAGACTCCGTTAGAAAGCTTTCATCAGAGACACAGTACCAGCCAGAATATTCTCCTTTATAAATGTAATCACGGCTAATGAGGGTACCGAGAAAATGTTGAACGGCGTTTAAATGATCGTTCTCGGTAGTACGGATGAAGTGAGTGTAATTAATGTCGTACGAGTTAAACAAGTCTCGGAACTTGGCCGAATAACCGTCACAAAACACACGAGGAGATTTGTTCAAGTTACTGGCGGCTTGCTGTATTTTGAGGCCATGTTCGTCTGTACCCGTTGAGAAAATAGTTTCAGAGTCAGGTCTCTGAATCTTCTTGAACCGATGGAGGGCGTCTGCGATAGTGGCGCTGTATAAATGGCCAAGATGTGGGTTAGCATTCACATAAAAGATAGGTGTGGTGACGAAGAACGTTCGTCTTTTGCTGGTGTCGGAGTCGCTACTGAAATATGAATTCAAAGGTACAGAATTTCCCCCTGGATTAAAAGTTATGAGATTCGGCCTCTGGAGACTCCACGGCCGTTCCAACACACTGCTGTATCGCCGAAGGGTGAGCATCCTACTCAACAAGGAACCTTGGCGAAATTTTCAACAAAATACGGGACTCGTTATGAACAGCTGAAGAGTACTTTTGAATTGAAGCATCTGAAATAGAAACGAGATTTTAAATAAAGTTTTAATTCAATCAACTTCGTTTCGTTACAGCTAATTAAAGTGACGAATCAAATCAACTTTATTCCGATATATCACATAGCACAGAACAAATCCATAGTACATGCGGTCAAATTTTCAACTCTGAACGATAACATCTTAAGATTAATGGCACTCCCAGCAACTGCCCTCATCCTTTTGAGGTAGAAGCTCGGAGAGGCACTCTACGATCTTGATGAATGGCCGTAACTCCATGTGTCA
Source organism: Trinorchestia longiramus (assembly GCA_006783055.1). Lineage (NCBI taxonomy): Eukaryota > Metazoa > Arthropoda > Malacostraca > Amphipoda > Talitridae > Trinorchestia > Trinorchestia longiramus. Next base: position 19,289 of record VCRD01005058.1, read on the forward strand.
TGAGTCGCAGCAGGCAGGACGTGCCTCTTGTTGATGCTCGGCAGGGACTACCTGCGGCGACTACCGGATGTGAACCCAGATCTTCTGCATCACAAGTGAGTCTGCTCATCCCTTGAATATGACGCCAAGTGTGCACAAGCCCGTACATAAAGCAGCAAAATACGAGAAAAGTCGCTTGGGCTCTTTCAACACAATCGATTTCAAGAGCATACGGGAACAACCCTAAATTTATCCATCTACGATTTGAATCAATTCTCTTGATGTGTGTAAAAAACTTTTTGAAACTAACGACCATCTAATAACGGTGATTTTTTTTAATCCTGCTATACTTCCATGAAACAAGATTAGAATACAGCGGTCTCTGTAGTGGCAGGTCCTTCTGCAGCTTGTAATGGTTTGCTAGTTTCATTGATTTTTCTCAGTTCACGTACTCTCTTGAATATTTTGTATATGACATAACATTTGAATATAGAGGTGCAATAACTGCTTCAAATCATAGGTTGCGTTGAAGTGAGTACAAATTATATTAAGCAAGTCAAAAAAAAAACATCTTTCGTCAAGAAATCACGAATTAAAAACTTCAAAAAAAAAAATAATAATAATAATAATAAAAATCGCAAAGGATTTTGTTCCCAAATGAGTCACGGTTGAGTGGCATTTCGAGTGTATCTGGAGATTTTCTTGCGACCTACACATAACCAAGACTTGAAGTTACTAGGCCAAAACATAACTTTCAGTTTTTTGCGAGGGTCCCAGGGCGTGCAAAAGCCCTTGGGTGCTGGAGGTCCAGCACCGTCCCAGAGGATGGCCCTCACCAGGACAGCGTTTGTGCTATGCAACATTGTTTTCTAGCAACAAATTTCAAGACCGAGGTGAAGGTTCAACAGAATGACCATGTGATCATTACTTTGCCAAAATCCATTCACATAATAAAGCCTCGTTGCCAATGTGTCTCACTAGCTGACATAAAATACAGCTAAATGAGATTAACATTCTATTCTGTTCAAACCTGCGAAGCTTCACAGCTTTCGTTAGAGCTTGTCTTCATGATGCATGTATGACGGACTGCATTTACTGGAGGTTCAAATCCTTTGCAGCGATGGAGTAAAACGTCAATCGGCTCCAAACAAGCGCATCATAGTATTACTAAATGCGTATCCTGCCACATCACGCTGCTCGAGAGTCGACTATGAAGGAGAGGGAAGAGTACTCTTTCAATCACACTATGCTCTAGAGTTGACTCTGAAGCCGAATGGAGAGCACTCTTTAAATTACACGCTGCTCTTGAGTTGACTTTGAAGGCAAGTGAAGAGAACTCTTTAAATTACACGCTGCTCAATCCAGAGTTTACTCAGGACCAGTGGAGAGTACTCTTTAAATTACACGCCGCTCAATCCAAAGTTTACTCAGGGTCAGTGGAGAGTATTCTTTAAATCACACGCCGCTCAATCCAGTTTACTCAGGACCAGTGGAGAGTACTCTTTAAATTACACGCCGCTCAATCCACAGTTTACTCAGGGTCAGTGGAGAGTACTTTTTAATATGATGCCAGATATACGGAAACTACAAACACTTTATTCTTATTTTATGTATACGATTGCACACCATTGCTGCTGGAGCTCAGGTCGACTTACAATGCCGCTGAACTTTACTGTTGAAGTTTCGTTCACACGCACTGGACAAGACTTTTTTATTGAACTTTCTGGCAAACCACTGACGAACCCGAATTGATCAACATACAATTTGAATAAGTTCCCGTTTAACAGTACGTAAAAAATTTCGAAACTGACGACCACGTAACAATGATTATTTTAAATCAAGCTCTTTTTCCATGACAAATTGTTTGATGTTGCTTCAGCACAATGAGTACAACAAGATCAGAATACAATAGTCTCAGTGCAGGCATGTCTCTCCTGTAGCTTGTAATGGCCTTCTGGACAACCTAAAGTTTTTTCAGCTGTAAACAGTCTATGCTGTGCAAGTTACTATTAGAGCTAATACAACCTACATAACTTGTTAACACAATAATATGAAAATAGGCCTAGCTTCTACAGCAAAAATTTTTGGGGGCCATTTTGAACATGAATAAGTAATAGAAACAGGAGAAAAAGTGAAAACTCATTGTAGAAAACGTAGAGATAATTTACTTATATTAAGATAACAATTGGACCAAGGTGATGAGTGAATTGGGTACCAGCAATCCCGACATAGTGACATGCCCGCAATCCCGACGTGGTGGAAGGTTAGCTGTAGTTATATTGCACCCAAAGCAACTCAACACACAGCTCACCATACAGTCATACAAAAAGCAACTGATTTTATTGAGGCATATTTAAAATTGAATACCTCATTTGTGTTTTGAATCTCACTTACTACCTGTCTCATCGCTCTCCTCAGTTTCTATTGGCACTCTTGACTTGCGCATTTTTGGCAGGTATATTATCAATATCTTGCTTTACTTGAATAGCATTATCATCATCATTCTCACTTTCTTCCCCATCACTTTTTCTATTATTATCATCATCATCATCAATTTCTTCTTCGTCATCACCACTTTTTTCTTCATCATCTTCACTTTCTTCCTCTTTATCAATACCTTGTTCATCAACGTCACTTTCTTCTCCACCATCATCATCACTCTCTTCTTCACTATCACTACTGTCGTCTTGCTCATCACTATCATCATCAGAAAACACAATCCAAGTGACAGCTTTCTTGTTGTAATTTGGTTCAATACTTGGATAATTCTCAACATCCAAATCTGTGTCTAGAGCACAATTGTTTCCAGCACCAGAAGACTGATCCTTTGCCTTCTTCACAGCTCTGCAATTTTCCCCGTCCATGAAAAAGAAATTTTTCCCATGTACAATTCCTCGGTCACTCTGATCCGTTAGTCTGTGATTTCTGAGCGAAGAAAATGTGTTGTCTAGATACACTGTTGAACTGAAGGCTTCAGGCCACACATTTTCCTGGTGAAAATGTTTAATTTGATTGCGTTGTAAAATGCGTACTATTTCGCCTCTGACTTTTTTGCCCTCCGGAATAGGTTCAGTGACAACAAAGCCATTTCTCTTGACGTAGATGTGGCGGCGGAACTTGGGAGGCATTGAGGCAATAAATGGCTCTCCTTCAGCTGGAGCAACCTGTAATACAAACAAAATAATGAAGTGCATTTGGATATGGTAGGTAAATAGACAACTGCACCTTGAGCAATTATCCACAACTAAGAAGTATTGCAAAAAGCAGAAACTCGTGATCCACTGACCACCACTACAGCATGATAAGTAGATCAATATCAATAAGTAGTCAGTGCACCAGCAAGTAAAATAAAATGCACAACTTATCCTCCATGAAGAAAGCTTGGACAGGAAAGAGACAACATTCACAGTTAAACAAACCCACAGCCCATGTAGAGTGCTCTCAAGTGGCAAGTCTTCAGTTTAAACTTCTATATCAGAGCCTGGCAGCTCTCGCCGAGTTACGTTTATAGTTTCATGAAGGAAGCTTTACCAGACCTAACCCAATCAGAGCTACGGTCAACTCTATAACAGTATCTTGCTATATCTCTATGAGTACCTCCTGTCACACCCTTTCCCTCCACTCATCTTGATAAACTTCTCACACCTTTCAACTATTAGGTATGAAATTATTTTTTCATACTTCCATTATGTGCCCGCACCAACCACATCAACGCTTAATGGTACACTTCAACAGCTCTCACACTACACTTCTTGTTCGTAATTTTGTGCTTCAGAATTCAAGTACCCTAGCTCAGTTATCATCACATGCCATAAAACGCATGAATTATAAACTGTGCGAAACAAGCCCACCTCACTGACATCCACCCAAACATACCTCACACAGTCACACACCTCATTGAAGAGTACCCACAACAGTCAGTAAAGACAATCGCATCACCTCTGAACAGCAGGTTGGTTTGATCTGGTTTGTGTGATAGATTTCCAGAAAATTCCACGCTCCTTCACATAAAAGGGAACCAAGAACTATGATAAGAACCTCCAACCATCTTTGTACAAATTCATTTACTCAACACAGAACTTTTCTAACATCATACGATTTCTCAACATCCTCAATAGTTCGTTTTATTTTTCCTTTCACTCATCAGTCAGTCACCTAATTTCATAATGATCCACAGTACACAATTTTCCTTCTTGATCATTGCTGATTATCAAAAACTGTACACAATGGCCAACAGCACATCTTTTTTCTCTTAAAGTATCATTCAGTCATCTAATTATACAATGATCCACAGCACATCTTTTTCTTTCTTAAGTATCATTTGGTCATATAATTACAATTAACTCACGTGCTAATAGTCTCACTGCTTCTTCCCTCTTTTACTTTTACCTACCTTTGCTCACCATTCTCTTTATGAACTAATCACAACAGATCTATGAACACTCCTTGAACTATTGTACTCACTCTAATCCTCCTACTTTTCCATTGGAGTATCAACACACACACACCAGCTAAGTCCCTACAGTGATGAGAAACACTGTGTAGTTCACAACTTATCTTCCAAAATAGTGTGTAGAGTATTTACTGTTATAAGTATTTCTTACTTGTGATATAACCATCTCGTTCAACTCCCCTGAAGTATACATTTTCTTATCTCTCCCAATCATAAAAAATTAATTCCAAATGGTCTATGCTAAAACATGAACAAATGCTGACAATGATCAACACTGTCAGTGCCCTGTTCTATTCTCAAGTGACAGGTTATGCAACCATGACTTCACTGTTTAGTAGATGATTTACATTTTACAAGAAGTATCAAAATCTGAATTTTAGTTGAAGTGTGTAAATGTAACAAACAAAAAAGTTTGACTCTGAAAACTTGATTTTGTTCCTATTCAGAGTTTTCCTCTAAATCTATTCATGAAGGATAGCAATATGAGAAAACCAAAGTCAGTCTACTATCACAAATTCCTCAACAAGTTATTGGGTTGTCAGGAAAGTTCATACCGATTTTTAAGGGAAAGAAAAAGGTCAATAAATATTTGTTATTACATTTTTAAACAACCAAATATGAACCATTTTGTTGCACAATACATCTCCATCTATCCTCTAACTTGAAAATACCTTCTTCCCAGAATTTAGGTGTTTTTATGGCAAAGAATTCATCAAGGTATCGTTTTATGTCATCCAAAGAATTGAAATTTTTACCATTAAGACTATTTTGCAAAGACCTGAATAGGTGGAAATCTGAAGGGGCAATATCTGGTGAATATGGAGGGTGAGGTAACACATCCCAGCCGAATTGCAGTCATTTTTGTCTGGTTCGCAAAGAAGCATGTGGTCTTGCATTAACATGTTGAAACACAACACCTTTCCTGTTGGCCAATTCTCGGCGTTTTCCTTGAATTGCTGTTTTTAACTCATCCAGTTGTGGGTAGTATTTTTCAGAATTAATTGTCTCATTAGTTGGGAGAAGCTCATAGCACAGAATTCCCTTCCAATCCCACCAGACACAAAGCATAACTTTTTTAGGGTGATGATCCACTTTTGGGACGGCTAAGGGTGGCTCATGTCACTTACTCCAGGATCGCTTTCTCTGAACATTTTGGTAGATAATCCATTTCTCAACCACAGTTACAATTTGCTTTAAAAAAGGCACAGTTTCATTCTATTTATTAAGCAGATCACAAATGGAAACGTGCTCCAAATGATTCCTCTCACTCAACTCATGTGGCACCAAAACATCACAATGATTTGTGAATCCAAGCTGGAACAGGTGTTCATGAATGGTGGATTTTGATAGGTTGAGGCTTTCTGCCAATTCTTAGGTTGTGGAATGTGGGTTATTCTCAATTAAAGACTTGATTTGATTTGATCGTCATCTGTGGTGGATATTCTGCCTGATCGTTCTTTATGAATAAGGCTACAATCTCCAGCTCGAAACTTGGCGAACCACTTCTGTACAGTTCTTTCGGATAGAGAATCATTACTGTAAACTGTACATATTTCTTTGGTTGCTTGTGAGGCATTTTTCCCTTTATGAAAAAAGAAAAGCATTAATTGCCAAAAATGAATCTTTTTATCTTCCATTTTAAAGGGTTACAGAATTAACACAAGTTATAGGATCATAAACCTTCTATGAAATGATAGTTTAAACTGCTCTCTAAATGGAAGTGTAGTCAAATCCTATTCTCTAGACTCAAACATGTTCTAAAATGAGTCGAAAGATGAACTATTAAAAATCGATGCAAACTTTCTGGACAACCTGACAATTTCTTTAACAAAAAATAAATAGCCCCTCATAGCTACATTATTGCTTATCATATAATCATAAGTTATAATCAGATTAACCTTGAGGACCTGAGCAATTAAAGTCCAAAAAATCAATTCAAAAGACAAAACTTTCAAAATCTCAAGGAAATATCGTTTGCCATGAAAAGACCAAGTTAAATACACCACGTAAGTAAAGTCATCAGAGCATTAACTGAAGAAGCAGCTGAATAAAATACTCACCAAGAATGTGCTGTTCCCTAGAACTTTGAGAACTCTGCAAATAGTTTGCTCAGGGGTAGGCAAACTGTAGTCCATTGTGGTCTCAGCAGCTACATATTTCATCTTGGTGATGCGTGACATTTCCAGTTTCATTCAGTCTTTCCAGCAATGTCTGAAAAAATTAAAAACATTATTGTTGGAACATGTCAGAGTTCATAAATATTATTTTCACAACCAGTTTGTGTACAAAATCAGTAGAAGGACTAAAAAAATAATTCTTCTCTTATTTATTACACGAGTTTACCTCAAAGCCATTAAAAAGAAATGTAGGAATATAAGTTATAGCACAAAGTCAGGAAGACCACTTTGATGAAGAGGATTGTCCACACTTATATGAGGGCCACATAATTCAAATGATTAAAAGAAGTTTACAAACAGGTTGGTTTATTCAAGGAGTTACCCTAAACTAGGGTAGCACCTGTGGTGCTAGATCTGCTTTTGGTAGCACATGATATCATTAAAGGGGACTGAGTCATTAGCATTAGAAAAGAAACCCTACATTTTAGTACAACCCAGGAGCATTTTTCTCAGTTTTAAAAAATTAAAACAAATACTAATGTACAAAATTATTTTATTTTTAAAATATTCAATGCAAATTCAGCTCTTCTTTCATTTATTCTATATGAAATATAAACTTTATTTTAAATTACTACCAATCACTAATTTAAATATGGACCCATTCATTTGTGCCAACAAAAAAATTTGTCTTTCGAGAGTTAAGGATATGTACTAGTAAAGCCAGTAAAGCCCCATAGGAGGTGGACAAGGAGGTATGGTTCTAAACATGCAGCACTAAATCTTGAGGAATATTAAAAATTATCCTGAAGAACATGTTTTCTTTATTATGAAAATCAGATATCAAATATAATTTAATTTCATGAATACAATTAAGTTAATAAGCCCTTAGTTCAAAAATACATATACATTAGGAAATTACCAAGTATCATTACTATTAAAAATATGTCAGTCATATCAAAATTAATAATGAAAATACTGGAAAAGCATAGAAAGAAACTTCTCAAACATTTAGAACTATAGCTCATTGTCAATAATAGTTTAGGATGAATGCATGAAACAATTTTTTTATTAAAAAAGCAGTTAAAATTATATTAAGGTGAGCAAATTGGAAGCCATTCTCAGCTTGTAAATAAACACAAAATAAGCAGCTGTAATAAAAGTCCTATCCATCCTTTTTGAAGATAACTTGGAGCCATGATTACAAGTAGACAAACCTAGCTTCCTAAATCATAAAAGTAGTTTGTTTTCACCATATTACTCAAATTTTCTTTACTTTTGTGATAAATTATAACAATGACACAAAGGATGTTTTACTGTATGAATTTCAGAAGGAAAATACAGAAGTTTAGCAGCAACATCCCCCAAAAGCATATCCAAAAATTAAGTGGTAAATCAAAAGACTAGCAGAAAATGGTTCCCCATTTCAAAGAAGATGACTTTAGTTTAAGGAATGCTATCCAACAGAATTTGCATCTGAGAAATTTTAAATTGTTGTTGAAAGAATGCAACCATTACACCATAGGACTGAGTCAAGAGTTTAATATGAGACACATAACCACTTATCATAAAATGAAAAGGCTTGATAAGAACTCTAAGCCCAGAAACTTAGTTTTAAATGATCTATTAGAAAATAATCATAAGTAACAGATGGACTACTGTTTCTTTCTGCTTTTTTGTGAACTTCAAACACCACATTTGAATAAGATCCCTACTGGAAAAGAGAAATGAATTCTCTACAACAATGTTAAGTGCAAAAGGTAATGGCTAGATTAGGGTTATAGCCAATCAAACAACCTCAGTGTGGTTTCCATCTAAAAATGACTCCTCTGAGTGTATGGCAGGCACAAGTGAATTGTTCACTATGAATTGTTAACTGAAGATCAAACCATAAGAGCTGATATTTATTGCTAAGAGTTAACATCTCTGAAATAGTTTTACAGGAAAAATGAATTTCATTCATGAACAGACAAAGTGATTTTGCAGCATGACAGTGCCAGACCCCATACTGCAAGTAGCTACAACTGTCCTTGTAGAATTTCATTGCCAAATGTTTCATTCACCAGATTTTCCAAGACTTTTTTCAAATATATTGTTTTGTCAGAAGTTTACACAATCATTTTACATTTTACAACACAATGGTTCACTTCAAGAGGAGAGATTCAAATAAAGTCAGTTTTATATTGAGTTAAAGAGGCTCATTACATAAAAAAAACTTCAAACTGCTTATTGGTAGATATTATTAAGATGAATGGTGACTATGTTGAGGAATGAATGAACATATTTCTGGATATTTTTTCATATAACCATTCTTAGCAAGAAAACTAAGACCTTGTGTTATAATTAGATACAATTTATTAAATCTGTAAATATCAATAACTGAATAACACATGTAGTTGTAAGGTAGTCTCATGCTAAACATAGTGGAAAACCAAACTCTGAACTCATAGTGAAGGTCTTCAGTCATTTGGTGACAATTAAGTAATGCATCCATAATACTACATTAATTAAAGTCATGTACCACAATGAATCTCAAGTACTAAAATCATTTTTTACACAGAAAAGTTGGCATGCCTTGTAATATTTACCTTGTTTATAATTTGCAGAGTTAAAAATGCAATTGCCAGCATATTTCATAAACTAGTATCTCAATTTGTGCATATGATACTCATAAATTTGTACATGCAAGAATAAACTGTTATTATGCCTATGTTAAACTTGGGAATTTAGTGCAATAGTAAACTGTTAGTATGCCTGCCTCACTAAATAGCATAATCCCAAAAAAGTTCTCATTGTTCAAGTATTTATCAAGTCTTCACTGTCAAATATTATTGTTTCAAATATAAAACTCAGTTTGCTCTCACAAAAGCCTGAATCACACTCATTATTAACATCAGACTTAAAATATGATTTCCCAAAATTATCTTCTTGATGTTGGTTCACTTAAGTCAATGTCTGATAATATACAGAACATGAGCTTTATTGATAAGAGTTACATGTATCAATATAGAGAAAGACAATTAGAACCAAACATTTCTTTAGATAAATTTATAGCTTAACTGTTCAAGTTATAGATCCAATACACAAATAACATGCCAACAAAGGTATTAAAACTGGTCATTTACACAATTACAACCCCATTAACAAAACCTGTCTAAATTCTTTACCATGCAGATGGTGTCCATTAATGTGAACACTAAATAAATTATGCTCCAACTCAAGTTGAGTTCTTCCAAGTACATTTTCTTACAGGTTAATTCTGTTCATCAATTTCCACTTACAATGGTAAATTTAATTCCTCTGTGAAGTCTTCACCTAAAGTACTAAATATTATGCGCATATTTCTTCACAAATCTGGATTTAGAACAACGTGTATCCTAATCAAATTCTTTCAAAATCATTCGAAGATATGTCCTATTGTACGAGCAAAACAGTCAACATAGCACACTTACCACGATATCTTCGCAAGCACGTGCCGCGATTGTATTTTATCTATAGACTGAACGGTCTGAACTCTGCAGACCTGAAATCACGAGGTCAAACGTTTACAAAAACGTAATATTTAATAATTTTGACCGCATAAACGCCTGACAACCTTCCATGAACCCAAAGAACAAGTTCACTTATTCTTCCGTCGCTGCGTCGCCAGGTTAGAGGTATCAAAGATTTTTGTCAGTGTTGGTAAAACTATGACTGGCTGACGTACAAACCAAAAAACAAAAATCACACGTGAGATTCTACTTATTTATAGCGCTCAATATCAGGCAGAAAAAACACTAATGGTGAAGAATAACAATGGGGTGTCATTTTCAAATTTTTTCTATTGGGAATCGCGTACAGAATAAACATTAACTACAAATGAAATGGCCTACAATAACGCCATTCAATCTCAATTTCTTAGCACAAAATAAAACGAATAGTTTTGAACTTAGCAAGTCATAAAAAGATGCACGTAAATATTTGTTTTTTCGTTACCGCAGGGAAAATCTCGACACCGATCTCGACACCGAACTTGACCCGAACTGAAAAATCTTGAGATCTCCAGAAAAAATCTTGAAACAGCAGTTTCGTTAATTATTTACGTTCTATGCATCGTAGGACCTTCATTTTGGTCTCAAATTAAAGCTAATAACATCCTCTCACTGAATAATTATAAATTAACACCCCTTGCTTAACCACCCGCACTAAGGGGGACGCCGTTCCTTGACACCCGTTTTCGAGTCCACTAACGATATTTATACCTTCCAGTTAACGTAATTATTTCTCATCTCTTCATTCCACAAACTTCATTTACATATCAAATCAAAGCTAATAATCTAGACATGTGCCCTGGATAATTTAAAATCTCCTACAACCAATGTTTATTAGCATGGGGCACGCAAATAATCGACACTCGTTTTGGACTCCACTAACGATATTTAAACCTTCCGGTTAACGTAATTATTTCTCATCTATTCATCCCACATATTTCATTTACATATCAAATCAAAGCTAATAATCTAGACATGTGCCCTGGATAATTTAAAACCTTCTATAACCAATGTTTATTAGCATGGGGCACGCTAATAATCGACACTCGTTTTGAACTCCACTAACGATATATAAACCTTCCGGTTAACGTAATTATTTCTCATCTATTCATCCCACAAACTTCATTTATACATCACATCAAAGCTCATGATCTCGACATGTGCCCTGGATAAATTAAAACCTCCTAAAATCAACGTTTATTAGCATGGAGCACGCCAATCGTCGACACTCGTTTTGAACTCCACCAACGATATTTAAACCTTCCGGTTAACGTAATTATTTCTCATCTATTCATCCCACAAACTTACTTTACATATCAAATCAAAGCTAACATTCTGAAAATAGGGCACAGTTATATTATGAATTATATTTGCTGCAATGTACTTACAAATCACAGCTGTGGTCAAAATGAACATGTTCAAACATTTTGTTAATTTGCGAGAAAGTGTTTCACTGACATACCTACTTCATTTCTTCTCCATGTCTAGCATTGACTGCATGCATGGTGATTCCTGGGAGTGATTTTGCTGGCCCATTTCTTTTCGTGAAAGTGAAGTAACCGTTTCTTTCAATTCTACCACCGCTGTCAACTCTTCTCTTTTTCCTCACGAGATGATGATGTATGTTGAACGCACTCGGATTTTCTTAATCCCTCTGTGCATCCCGCCAATGCATGAGTCGTCTTTTTCAGGGATCACCGGGAATTTACCCATGGTCCAGGTTCAATGCAATTCACCTGGACCCATGGCATTTGAGCCATGCGCTTCGTGCGCTTCGAGGCGCTTAGCGATATGCTACCGAATCTGATATGTGTCAAATCTTAAGAGCCAAGGGTCATCTCCTTGTGCAATAGATGTAGCAAAACAAACAAACAATTTTTATTTCCAATCAAGTACACAGTACATAGACATTTAGTACATTGGTTTTTCAAATTCTTAAGGTTAATATTCTTAGAGTAAGGATGATGGTGACCTCCATGCGACGATCCTGGGATGTGTCCATGGGTGGGGAGTTGAGGGCTTACCGATAAGTGCGAGCTCACAGCGTGAAACGAGAAACAGCTCGTATTCATTGCTGGGTTTCGAACCCGCACGCAGTCTTTCTGCACAAGCAGAGACCCGATACAGAACACGGGCCGCATACCACTCGACTACGGTGGCTGCTAGGGTGCCAGTGCCAGGCCAGTGCATAGGCTCCGCAACTAGAACCGTCGTCTTGATGCTGTACGGAAATGCAATTTAACCGTATTTTTTGAACAGAGTGTATCGGGCGATTAACCTTTCTTAAGTACTCTTGCACATCATTACTCGGTTCAAGGTTCATGGAACACATATAATTAACAACTACATCCCCTTCTGCGACAGGTTCATGTCATACATTTGTTACTAGTGCCCAATGCTATCCACCTGGACCCATGGCATTTGAGCCATTCTTTTTAAGTGATATACTGCATTGAGAATAATGGGTGTTGATGATTTGAATAAGTGGCTGGTGAACGGAGTTTAATGATTGAGGATTATATACGGCGAGTACTGAGTGTGTTGTGAAATTAGAATATTTCTTTTTCAAAAGCGTCATAAATGCATCGATTTCATCACTAGAAAACCACTGACTCGTTTGGAGAATGATTGACCTGCTTTTCATCAACAATTTAAAATCCGAAGAATGAACCCAACCTTTTTCCTTTCCCGCTGTGTTGATATCAGAATCTGAAAAGTCTCCAATATTGATTACGGTTTCGCTATTTTGTTCACTTACATTTTGGTCATTTCTCGCTCTTTTTGTGCCCTTTTTGGGGGGAGACCATGAGAGGGTGCTCACTCTAATTTTTTTAAGCTT